>PYDT01001812.1:42500-50183 GCA_004837865.1 Musa balbisiana
TGATCCAGTATTTCTGCTTGTGAAGTAAATACTAAACTCCCCTCGACTCCATGTCCGAATAAAATAAAGCGGTAAGGTAATAAGTTCTAAAGAATCAATTGATTCATGGTCAAATCCCTACATGATGCATTTTATTACAATTTTGACTAAGCGAGGGATCAAATGGTATAGTTCATTTGTTGGTAGCTTGGAGGATTACAAACATGACTATTGCTTTCCAATTAGCTGTTTTTGCATTAATTGCGACTTCATCAGTCTTACTGATTAGTGTACCCGTTGTATTTGCTTCTTCTGATGGTTGGTCAAGTAATAAAAATATTGTATTTTCCGGTACATCATTATGGATTGGATTAGTCTTTCTGGTAGCTATCCTTAATTCTCTCATCTCTTGAACTTATTTTTTATTTCCCCGATCCAAAAACTCCATTCCTTCTACCTTCTACTTCTAATAAATTTAATAATTCGGATTGTGAGACACATCAAGATTCAATCTGAGTTCCAAAAAAAATTATATTTCATTCTTGTATCTGAATATTTGGCCCTGTACATATGATCCAGACGCATATATGATATATGATATATGTCATATATGTGTGGACATATGCGTGCGTATCAGGAACGCAGAAAATGCGGATATGGTCGAATGGTAAAATTTCTCTTTGCCAAGGAGAAGATGTGGGTTCGATTCCCGCTATCCGCCCACGGTGAAGTAATGTATTATGATAAGATAAGAGATAAAATCAAAAATGAAATTCGAACTACTAATGCTAACTACTAAAAAGATATTTTTTTTTTACAAAAAAATGTTGCGGAGACAGGATTTGAACCCGTGACCTCAAGGTTATGAGCCTTGCGAGCTACCAAACTGCTCTACTCCGCGCTGAAGAACCGGGAACTTATGGACGAAGAAAGATTGGATACGCCCCTCTACCATATCCGTACAAATAGAATAGTCTATTTATACAGAATGGTAAAGAGGGCTCCTCTATCTTCTATGATAATAGATCGTAGAGATTCATACAAATACGAAAGGATATTTTTCTCTTTACCAACTTGATCTTATTGCGCCCGGTAACAAACATGCATGAAACATTTCTCGAAGTATGTGTCCGGATAGCCCAAAGTCTCGATAGTTAGCTCTAGGTCTTCCAGTCAAAAAACAACGTCGATGGAGACGTATAGGTGCACTATTACGTGGTGGGGATTGCAATTTTCCATGAATTTCCCATTTTTCACTCAATGATGGAACTTTGCTTATTTTTTTTTTTGAGGATCGACGAATCAAATGATATTTCTGTTCCAATTTCTGTCGCTTCTTCTCCCTCTGAATCAAACTTTTTCTTGCCATAATATAATGTTCAGTTCCTATTATTATCAATGATACAGTTCGGATCCTAGATGTAAAAATATAAGAAGGTAGATCCTCCCTCTCCATCGAAACAAATGAGATTGTTGCTGATACAGTACATAAAAAAAATAATAAATAACTAAATTAAAATTAACCAAATTTTCCTGATGTAGAGGCAATCAAGAAAGCTGCATAAGTGAATATATAACCTACGGAAAAGTGGGCTAATCCAACCAATCTTGCTTGCACAATGGAAAGAGCCACTGGCTTATCTCTCCATCGAATCAAATTAGCCAAAGGTGTGCGTTCATGAGCCCATGCTAAAGTTTCAATCAATTCCTGCCAATATCCGCGCCAAGAAATTAAAAACATAAATCCAGTAGCCCAAACAAGATGTCCAAATAAGAACATCCACGCCCATACGGATAAACTATTCATACCAAAAGGATTATATCCATTGATAAGTTGTGAAGAGTTTAACCATAGATAATCTCTTAACCATCCCATTAAATAAGTGGAAGATTCATTAAATTGTGAAACGTTACCCTGCCATAAAGTGATGTGTTTCCAATGCCAATAAAAAGTAACCCACCCAATGGTATTTAACATCCAGAAAACTGCCAAATAAAATGCGTCCCAAGCAGAAATATCACAAGTACCGCCGCGTCCTGGGCCGTCGCAAGGAAAACTATAACCGAAATCCTTTTTATCTGGCATTAACTTGGAACCACGTGCATCTAAAGCACCTTTTACTAAAATCAATGTAGTTGTATGCAAACCTAGAGCAATAGCATGATGAACCAAGAAGTCCCCAGGACCTATTGTTAAGAAGAGTGAATTACTATTCTCATTAACAGCATTCAACCAGCCCGGTAACCATATGCTTCGACCTGCATTGAATGCTGGGCCATTCGTTGAAGATAAGAGTACATCGAACCCATATGAAGTCTTACCATGAGCGGATTGTATCCATTGGGCAAATATAGGTTCAATCAAGATTTGTTTTTCCGGAGTACCAAAAGCGAGCATAACATCGTTATGAACATAAAGGCCCAAGGTATGGAACCCAAGAAACAGGCTGGCCCAACTTAAATGAGATATGATAGCTTCTTTGTGGTCTAACATTCTTGCCAATACATTATCCTCATTCTGTTCTGGATTGTAATCTCTAATGAAGAATATAGCTCCATGAGCAAAGGCTCCTGTCATGATAAACCCTGCGATGTATTGGTGATGAGTATATAACGCAGCTTGAGTAGTAAAGTCTTGTGCTATGAATGCATAAGCAGGTAAAGAGTACATGTGTTGAGCTACTAAGGAAGTAATAACCCCTAAAGAGGCTAGAGCAAGACCTAATTGAAAATGAAGCGAATTATTGATTGTGTCATAAAGACCCTTATGCCCACGCCCTAATCGACCCCCTGGAGGAATATGTGTTTCTAAAAGATCTTTGATACTGTGCCCAATCCCGAAGTTAGTTCTATACATATGACCAGCGATCAGGAAAATAAATGCAATAGCTAAATGATGATGAGCAATATCGGTCAGCCATAAACTTTGCGTTTGTGGATGAAATCCACCGAGAAGGGTTAGAATGGCAGTTCCTGTTCCTTGGGAAGTACCAAATAAATGGCTACTCGAATCAGGGTTTTGGGCATAAAGATTCCACTGACCCGTAAAAAGTGGTCCCAACCCTTGAGGATAGGGTAATACATCTAAAAAATTATTCCATCTGACGTACTGTCCCCTGGATCCTGGAATAGCGACATGAACTAAATGTCCTGTCCAAGCCAAAGAACTCACTCCGAAAAGTCCTGACAAATGATGATTTAGACGAGATTCGGCATTTTTGAACCACGAAACGCTTGGTTTCCATTTTGGTTGTAAGTGTAACCAACCCGCTATTAAGGATATAGCAGAAAGAAATAATAGAAAAAGAGCTCCAGTATAAAGATCTTCATTAGTGCGTAATCCGATTGTATACCACCACTGATAAACACCGGAATAAGCGATATTCACTGGACCGGTAGCACCTCCTCGAGTAAAGGCTTCTACAGCTGGTTGACCAAAATGAGGATCCCAAATTGCATGAGCAATAGGTCTTACATGTAAAGGGTCTTGTATCCATGACTCAAAATTTCCTTGCCAAGCTACATGAAAGAGATTTCCGGACGTCCACAGAAAGATTATTGCTAATTGCCCAAAGTGAGAAGCAAAAATGTTCTGATAAAGACGTTCCTCAGTAATATCATCATGACTCTCGAAGTCATGTGCGGTAGCAATACCAAACCAAATACGACGAGTAGTGGGGTCCTGAGCTAAGCCTTGGCTAAACCTCGGAAATCTTAATGCCATAATGCCTTTCAAATCCTCCTAGCCATTATCCTACTGCAATAATTCTTGCTAAGAAGAATGCCCATGTTGTGGCAATTCCACCCAGAAGGTAATGGGTTACTCCTACAGCACGTCCTTGTACAATGCTCAAGGCTCTAGGCTGAGTAGCAGGAGCAACTTTTAATTTGTTATGAGCCCAAACGATGGATTCAATGAGTTCTTGCCAATAACCACGGCCACTGAATAGAAACATTAAACTGAAAGCCCAGACAAAATGAGCACCTAAGAAAAAGAGACCATATGCAGATAATGAAGAACCATAAGACTGAATTACCTGAGATGCCTGTGCCCATAAGAAATCTCGAAGCCACCCATTAATAGTAATGGAACTCTGCGCAAAGTTTCCTCCTGTAATATGAGTTACTACCCCTTGATCACTTATAGTACCCCAAACATCCGACTGCATTTTCCAACTGAAATGGAAAATAACTACGGAAATCGCATTGTACATCCAGAATAGACCTAAGAAGACATGATCCCAGGCAGATACTTGACATGTCCCCCCTCTTCCAGGTCCATCACAAGGAAAACGAAAACCAAGATTTGCTTTATCAGGTATCAAACGGGAACTGCGAGCAAATAGAACACCTTTCAGTAGTATCAATACAGTCACGTGGATCGTAAATGCATGAATATGATGGACTAAGAAGTCTGCGGTTCCTAATGGAATAGGTAACAAAGCGACTTTGCCGCCTACTGCTACCAACTCACCACCTCCCCAAGTTAAGCTGGTACTTGCTGTTGCACCAGGAGCTGTTATGCCGGGTGCTAAAGCATGGGTGTTTTGTACCCATTGAGCAAAGATGGGTTGTAATTGTATAGCGGTATCTGAAAACATATCTTGTGGACGCCCTAAAGCGCTCATGGTATCATTATGAATATACAAGCCAAAACTGTGAAAACCCAGAAATATACATGCCCAGTTAAGATGTGATATGATTGCATCGCGGTGTCTAAGGACACGATCTAATAGATCGTTGTATCGAGTAGTTGGATCGTAATCTCTTACCATAAAAATTGCTGCATGTGCAGCAGCACCAACTATGAGAAACCCACCGATCCACATGTGATGTGTGAACAACGAAAGTTGTGTACCATAGTCAATAGCTAGGTATGGATAGGGAGGCATGGAATACATATGGTGAGCTACAATAATGGTTAAAGAGCCTAACATAGCCAGGTTAAGAGATAATTGAGCATGCCACGACGTTGTTAGGATTTCATAGAGTCCTTTATGGCCCTGGCCTGTAAATGGACCTTTATGAGCCTCTAAAATGTCTTTAATGCCATGACCAATGCCCCAGTTGGTTCTATACATATGACCAGCGATCAGGAAAAGAATTGCAATAGCTAAATGATGGTGTGCAATATCGGTCAGCCATAGACCACCTGTTATTGGGTCCAATCCTCCACGAAAAGTAAGAAATTCCGCGTATTTTGACCAATTCAAGGTGAAAAAGGGGGTTGCTCCCTCGGCAAAACTGGGATAAAGTTGAGCCAAAAGGTCCCGATTCAAGATAAATTCATGAGGAAGTGGTATCTCTTTAGGATCAACTCCAGCGTCGAGAAATTGGTTAATCGGTAAAGATACATGGATTTGGTGTCCCGCCCAAGAAAGAGACCCAAGTCCTAGTAACCCCGCTAAGTGGTGATTTAACATAGATTCTACATCTTGGAACCAAGCCAATTTGGGGGCGGCTTTGTGATAATGGAACCAACCAGCAAAAAGCATTAACGATGCAAAGACCAATGCGCCAATGGCGGTACAATAGAGTTGTAATTCACTAGTTATTCCAGATGCTCGCCAAATCTGAAAAAATCCGGAGGTTATTTGTATTCCTCGGAAACCTCCACCCACATCACCATTCAATATTTCTTGACCTACTATTGGCCAAACTACCTGGGCACTGGGTGCAATGTGAGTAGGATCACTTAGCCATGCTTCATAATTGGAAAAACGGGCGCCATGGAAGTACATGCCACTCAGCCAAAGAAAGATAATGGAGAGTTGACCAAAATGAGCACTAAATACTTTTCGAGAGATCTCCTCCAAATCACTGGTATGACTATCGAAATCGTGAGCATCAGCATGTAGGTTCCAGATCCAAGTGGTAGTATCAGGGCCCTTAGCTATTGTTCTTGAGAAATGGCCGGGTCTGGCCCATTCCTCGAAAGACGTTTTTATGGGATCCCTATCTACAACAATTTTCACTTCTGGTTCCGGCGAACGAATAATCATTAAGTCCTCCTCTTTCCGGACAACACATACAAAGAGACCCGCCAACAGTTTTTAGTGAACCTCTGAAAGATAGCTATTTTATTTATGTTATGATTAGTCCCTTTCTTTCCTATCTCCCATCCATCTATTTTATTTAGTTATTCACTAGAGCAATTATTAGTTATTCACTAGAGCAATTATGATATTGAAGTCAATCCGAGGCAAGTGTTCGGATCTATTATGACATAACGATTAGGTGCCCAACGGACCCCTTCTCTCTTGGAAAGTCCTTTCCCAGCATGACGAAAAAACTATTTTTTTGTGCAAACTAGTGTACTTATATCTGAATGTATAAATACCCATATGAATCTACTTCCATGGAATATCTTATTACTTTACTCTAAATTAAATCACAAGACCATTCATTAGAATTAATAAGATCCATTCCTATATCTTATCTGTATTTAGTCATTCGAAGGTACCTTTTATTAGCTTTATTAGTTTTATTCTATATTGTATTCGGATCATTTATCCCTACGAGATACCATACAATGATTTTAGAAGGAAGGGATATAATAAAATTCTTGATTGGATCTTTTCATGGGAACGATCTATTTTATTTGATTGATGGATCCAACAACTAATTTTAATGAATTAAAAAAGAGAGTGGTTTTATTCGAAACGCCTCGTGATCTTCAACCAATTATGTGCTTCAATATAATTACCTGGACTAAGCGCTATAGCTTGTTTCCAATACTCAGCAGCTTGATCGAACCAAGCCTCCGCAATTTCAGAATCACCCTGTAGAATGGCCTGTTCTCCCCGGTCGGAATAGGTGGTTCCTTCCCTTAGAACCGTACTTGAGAGTTTCCTACCTCATACGGCTCGGCAATCGATTCTTTTACTTGCGCACCATCTTAATCCTACCTATGCTAACTGAATTAGATTTGTCATAAATACCCATATGAATCTACTTCCATGGAATATCTTATTACTTTACTCTAAATTAAATCACAAGACCATTCATTAGAATTAATAAGATCCATTCCTATATCTTATCTGTATTTAGTCATTCGAAGGTACCTTTTATTAGCTTTATTAGTTTTATTCTATATTGTATTCGGATCATTTATCCCTACGAGATACCATACAATGATTTTAGAAGGAAGGGATATAATAAAATTCTTGATTGGATCTTTTCATGGGAACGATCTATTTTATTTGATTGATGGATCCAACAACTAATTTTAATGAATTAAAAAAGAGAGTGGTTTTATTCGAAACGCCTCGTGATCTTCAACCAATTATGTGCTTCAATATAATTACCTGGACTAAGCGCTATAGCTTGTTTCCAATACTCAGCAGCTTGATCGAACCAAGCCTCCGCAATTTCAGAATCACCCTGTAGAATGGCCTGTTCTCCCCGGTCGGAATAGGTGGTTCCTTCCCTTAGAACCGTACTTGAGAGTTTCCTACCTCATACGGCTCGGCAATCGATTCTTTTTACTTGCGCCCCATCTTAATCTACCCTATGCTAACTGAATTAGATTTGTCATAAATACCCATATGAATCTACTTCCATGGAATATCTTATTACTTTACTCTAAATTAAATCACAAGACCATTCATTAGAATTAATAAGATCCATTCCTATATCTTATCTGTATTTAGTCATTCGAAGGTACCTTTTATTAGCTTTATTAGTTTTATTCTATATTGTATT
>PYDT01001812.1:50915-55915 GCA_004837865.1 Musa balbisiana
GATTTCATTCCAATTTCGTAGTATACCAATGAACGGAACTATTACTATTTCATCTAAGTTGAATAACAAAGGACTTTATTTTATTGTGGATTCTGATAACTCGAGAAGTTTTGATTTGGTTATAATCCAAAGAGGAAAAAGAATGAAATAAGCATTAAAAAAAAATAGAGTAGAGTAAGGTAAGCATCCATTTTGTTTTTTGTTTGCATAACATGGATACGCCATGCCATACAATTGAAATAGAAAAATCCATGGGACGATTCATAAATTTGTACTAGATCTATGGGGTAGCTGATGAGAGAAGTTGTTGTTGAGAAATAGGAAATTTTATTTGAAAGGAATTATTCCTATGGAACCATTCATCAGTCGTACCTACTGGAATAATATGAATGACTCGCTATTCACTCGGTTTCTGGTCAATAATAAGATTATGTAGGAAAGATGGCCGAGTGGTTCAAGGCGTAGCATTGGAACTGCTATGTAGGCTTTTGTTTACCGAGGGTTCGAATCCCTCTCTTTCCGTTTCTCTTAAGTTGAATAACAAAGGACTTTATTTTATTGTGGATTCTGATAACTCGAGAAGTTTTGATTTGGTTATAATCCAAAGAGGAAAAAGAATGAAATAAGCATTAAAAAAAAATAGAGTAGAGTAAGGTAAGCATCCATTTTGTTTTTTGTTTGCATAACATGGATACGCCATGCCATACAATTGAAATAGAAAAATCCATGGGACGATTCATAAATTTGTACTAGATCTATGGGGTAGCTGATGAGAGAAGTTGTTGTTGAGAAATAGGAAATTTTATTTGAAAGGAATTATTCCTATGGAACCATTCATCAGTCGTACCTACTGGAATAATATGAATGACTCGCTATTCACTCGGTTTCTGGTCAATAATAAGATTATGTAGGAAAGATGGCCGAGTGGTTCAAGGCGTAGCATTGGAACTGCTATGTAGGCTTTTGTTTACCGAGGGTTCGAATCCCTCTCTTTCCGTTTCTCTTAAGTTGAATAACAAAGGACTTTATTTTATTGTGGATTCTGATAACTCGAGAAGTTTTGATTTGGTTATAATCCAAAGAGGAAAAAGAATGAAATAAGCATTAAAAAAAAATAGAGTAGAGTAAGGTAAGCATCCATTTTGTTTTTTGTTTGCATAACATGGATACGCCATGCCATACAATTGAAATAGAAAAATCCATGGGACGATTCATAAATTTGTACTAGATCTATGGGGTAGCTGATGAGAGAAGTTGTTGTTGAGAAATAGGAAATTTTATTTGAAAGGAATTATTCCTATGGAACCATTCATCAGTCGTACCTACTGGAATAATATGAATGACTCGCTATTCACTCGGTTTCTGGTCAATAATAAGATTATGTAGGAAAGATGGCCGAGTGGTTCAAGGCGTAGCATTGGAACTGCTATGTAGGCTTTTGTTTACCGAGGGTTCGAATCCCTCTCTTTCCGTTTCTCTTAATTCACCAACGTTACTGAACACAATATATCAAATCAAATAACAATTGATACCATCATCCCAACAAGAGGACCTGACCTTTTTTGATAGAAATTCTCTATTCCTAATTACATTACTGTGGTACGTAAAATACAAATATCGGAAAAAGAAAGAGCAAAAAAATCTTACTGCTGATCCATTTGTGATACGTGAATGAGAAAAATGCGGATCAAGGCCCTTAGATCTATTTATTTTATTTCGGCGAAAAGAGACAAAATTCTCTGAAACTTTCTTTGTTATTTTCGTTAGGTTCAAGTCTGACGGGAATAATATTCTACGACTAACAACTCATTTATTTTCAAATCGATCCATTTACTATCTATTATTTGATTTACTACTCCTTTATATTGGAATGAGTCAAAAGTCAAATGTTTTGGCAATTCCTCGGGGGGGGATAAAGCAATATAATTTTGAATCAGAGCTTTCGATCTTTGTTTATCCTTCGTAGTAATAATATCTCTGGGTTTACAACGATAACTTGGTATATCCACTATACGACCATTAACTAAAATATGTCTATGGTTAACTAATTGCCTGGCTCCAGGAATGGTCGAAGCCATACCCAATCTATGAATTTATATTATAATTTATTTAATTTATTTAATTTATTTAATTTATTTAATTTATTTAATTTATTTAATTTATTTAATTTATTTAATTTATTTAATTTATTTAATTTATTTAATTTATTTAATTTATTTAATTTATTTAATTTATTTAATTTATTTAATTTATTTAATTTATTTAATTTATTTAATTTATTTAATTTATTTAATTTATTTAATTTATTTAATTTATTTAATTTATTTAATTTATTTAATTTATTTAATTTATTTAATTTATTTAATTTATTTAATTTATTTAATTTATTTAATTTATTTAATTTATTTAATTTATTTAATTTATTTAATTTATTTAATTTATTTAATTTATTTAATTTATTTAATTTATTTAATTTATTTAATTTATTTAATTTATTTAATTTATTTAATTTATTTAATTTATTTAATTTATTTAATTTATTTAATTTATTTAATTTATTTAATTTATTTAATTTATTTAATTTATTTAATTTATTTAATTTATTTAATTTATTTAATTTATTTAATTTATTTAATTTATTTAATTTATTTAATTTATTTAATTTATTTAATTTATTTAATTTATTTAATTTATTTAATTTATTTAATTTATTTAATTTATTTAATTTATTTAATTTATTTAATTTATTTAATTTATTTAATTTATTTAATTTATTTAATTTATTTAATTTATTTAATTTATTTAATTTATTTAATTTATTTAATTTATTTAATTTATTTAATTTATTTAATTTATTTAATTTATTTAATTTATTTAATTTATTTAATTTATTTAATTTATTTAATTTATTTAATTTATTTAATTTATTTAATTTATTTAATTTATTTAATTTATTTAATTTATTTAATTTATTTAATTTATTTAATTTATTTAATTTATTTAATTTATTTAATTTATTTAATTTATTTAATTTATTTAATTTATTTAATTTATTTAATTTATTTAATTTATTTAATTTATTTAATTTATTTAATTTATTTAATTTATTTAATTTATTTAATTTATTTAATTTATTTAATTTATTTAATTTATTTAATTTATTTAATTTATTTAATTTATTTAATTTATTTAATTTATTTAATTTATTTAATTTATTTAATTTATTTAATTTATTTAATTTATTTAATTTATTTAATTTATTTAATTTATTTAATTTATTTAATTTATTTAATTTATTTAATTTATTTAATTTATTTAATTTATTTAATTTATTTAATTTATTTAATTTATTTAATTTATTTAATTTATTTAATTTATTTAATTTATTTAATTTATTTAATTTATTTAATTTATTTAATTTATTTAATTTATTTAATTTATTTAATTTATTTAATTTATTTAATTTATTTAATTTATTTAATTTATTTAATTTATTTAATTTATTTAATTTATTTAATTTATTTAATTTATTTAATTTATTTAATTTATTTAATTTATTTAATTTATTTAATTTATTTAATTTATTTAATTTATTTAATTTATTTAATTTATTTAATTTATTTAATTTATTTAATTTATTTAATTTATTTAATTTATTTAATTTATTTAATTTATTTAATTTATTTAATTTATTTAATTTATTTAATTTATTTAATTTATTTAATTTATTTAATTTATTTAATTTATTTAATTTATTTAATTTATTTAATTTATTTAATTTATTTAATTTATTTAATTTATTTAATTTATTTAATTTATTTAATTTATTTAATTTATTTAATTTATTTAATTTATTTAATTTATTTAATTTATTTAATTTATTTAATTTATTTAATTTATTTAATTTATTTAATTTATTTAATTTATTTAATTTATTTAATTTATTTAATTTATTTAATTTATTTAATTTATTTAATTTATTTAATTTATTTAATTTATTTAATTTATTTAATTTATTTAATTTATTTAATTTATTTAATTTATTTAATTTATTTAATTTATTTAATTTATTTAATTTATTTAATTTATTTAATTTATTTAATTTATTTAATTTATTTAATTTATTTAATTTATATTATAATTTACTTTATATTAATTATAATAGAATGAATATAAAATTGGTTAAATTGGAAATTTTGATTAGAAAAAATCTAATTATTTCTTAAAACTAATTATTTTTTAAAGCAGTTATAGAAAATTATAGGAAATCGTATTATAGGAAATCGTATTATAGGAAATCGTATTATAGGAAATCGTATTATAGGAAATCGTATTATAGGAAATCGTATTATAGGAAATCGTATTATAGGAAATCGTATTATAGGAAATCATATCATATTCATATGAAGTTAATTTATATTATAATTTATTTAATTTATTTAATTTATTTAATTTATTTAATTTATTTAATTTATTTAATTTATTTAATTTATTTAATTTATTTAATTTATTTAATTTATTTAATTTATTTAATTTATTTAATTTATTTAATTTATTTAATTTATTTAATTTATTTAATTTATTTAATTTATTTAATTTATTTAATTTATTTAATTTATTTAATTTATTTAATTTATTTAATTTATTTAATTTATTTAATTTATTTAATTTATTTAATTTATTTAATTTATTTAATTTATTTAATTTATTTAATTTATTTAATTTATTTAATTTATTTAATTTATTTAATTTATTTAATTTATTTAATTTATTTAATTTATTTAATTTATTTAATTTATTTAATTTATTTAATTTATTTAATTTATTTAATTTATTTAATTTATTTAATTTATTTAATTTATTTAATTTATTTAATTTATTTAATTTATTTAATTTATTTAATTTATTTAATTTATTTAATTTATTTAATTTATTTAATTTATTTAATTTATTTAATTTATTTAATTTATTTAATTTATTTAATTTATTTAATTTATTTA
>PYDT01001815.1:5000-15000 GCA_004837865.1 Musa balbisiana
GTATAGTTCATTTGTTGGTAGCTTGGAGGATTACAAACATGACTATTGCTTTCCAATTAGCTGTTTTTGCATTAATTGCGACTTCATCAGTCTTACTGATTAGTGTACCCGTTGTATTTGCTTCTTCTGATGGTTGGTCAAGTAATAAAAATATTGTATTTTCCGGTACATCATTATGGATTGGATTAGTCTTTCTGGTAGCTATCCTTAATTCTCTCATCTCTTGAACTTATTTTTTATTTCCCCGATCCAAAAACTCCATTCCTTCTACCTTCTACTTCTAATAAATTTAATAATTCGGATTGTGAGACACATCAAGATTCAATCTGAGTTCCAAAAAAAATTATATTTCATTCTTGTATCTGAATATTTGGCCCTGTACATATGATCCAGACGCATATATGATATATGTCATATATGTGTGGACATATGCGTGCGTATCAGGAACGCAGAAAATGCGGATATGGTCGAATGGTAAAATTTCTCTTTGCCAAGGAGAAGATGTGGGTTCGATTCCCGCTATCCGCCCACGGTGAAGTAATGTATTATGATAAGATAAGAGATAAAATCAAAAATGAAATTCGAACTACTAATGCTAACTACTAAAAAGATATTTTTTTTTTTGAGGATCGACGAATCAAATGATATTTCTGTTCCAATTTCTGTCGCTTCTTCTCCCTCTGAATCAAACTTTTTCTTGCCATAATATAATGTTCAGTTCCTATTATTATCAATGATACAGTTCGGATCCTAGATGTAAAAATATAAGAAGGTAGATCCTCCCTCTCCATCGAAACAAATGAGATTGTTGCTGATACAGTACATAAAAAAAATAATAAATAACTAAATTAAAATTAACCAAATTTTCCTGATGTAGAGGCAATCAAGAAAGCTGCATAAGTGAATATATAACCTACGGAAAAGTGGGCTAATCCAACCAATCTTGCTTGCACAATGGAAAGAGCCACTGGCTTATCTCTCCATCGAATCAAATTAGCCAAAGGTGTGCGTTCATGAGCCCATGCTAAAGTTTCAATCAATTCCTGCCAATATCCGCGCCAAGAAATTAAAAAAAAAAAAAGAAAAAAAAGATTGGATACGCCCCTCTACCTACCGTACCAATAGAATAGTCCTATTTATACGAATGGTAAAGAGGGCTCCTCTATCTTCTATGATAATAGATCGTAGAGATTCATACAAATACGAAAGGATATTTTTCTCTTTACCAACTTGATCTTATTGCGCCCGGTAACAAACATGCATGAAACATTTCTCGAAGTATGTGTCCGGATAGCCCAAAGTCTCGATAGTTAGCTCTAGGTCTTCCAGTCAAAAAACAACGTCGATGGAGACGTATAGGTGCACTATTACGTGGTGGGGATTGCAATTTTCCATGAATTTCCCATTTTTCACTCAATGATGGAACTTTGCTTATTTTTTTTTTTGAGGATCGACGAATCAAATGATATTTCTGTTCCAATTTCTGTCGCTTCTTCTCCCTCTGAATCAAACTTTTTCTTGCCATAATATAATGTTCAGTTCCTATTATTATCAATGATACAGTTCGGATCCTAGATGTAAAAATATAAGAAGGTAGATCCTCCCTCTCCATCGAAACAAATGAGATTGTTGCTGATACAGTACATAAAAAAAATAATAAATAACTAAATTAAAATTAACCAAATTTTCCTGATGTAGAGGCAATCAAGAAAGCTGCATAAGTGAATATATAACCTACGGAAAAGTGGGCTAATCCAACCAATCTTGCTTGCACAATGGAAAGAGCCACTGGCTTATCTCTCCATCGAATCAAATTAGCCAAAGGTGTGCGTTCATGAGCCCATGCTAAAGTTTCAATCAATTCCTGCCAATATCCGCGCCAAGAAATTAAAAACATAAATCCAGTAGCCCAAACAAGATGTCCAAATAAGAACATCCACGCCCATACGGATAAACTATTCATACCAAAAGGATTATATCCATTGATAAGTTGTGAAGAGTTTAACCATAGATAATCTCTTAACCATCCCATTAAATAAGTGGAAGATTCATTAAATTGTGAAACGTTACCCTGCCATAAAGTGATGTGTTTCCAATGCCAATAAAAAGTAACCCACCCAATGGTATTTAACATCCAGAAAACTGCCAAATAAAATGCGTCCCAAGCAGAAATATCACAAGTACCGCCGCGTCCTGGGCCGTCGCAAGGAAAACTATAACCGAAATCCTTTTTATCTGGCATTAACTTGGAACCACGTGCATCTAAAGCACCTTTTACTAAAATCAATGTAGTTGTATGCAAACCTAGAGCAATAGCATGATGAACCAAGAAGTCCCCAGGACCTATTGTTAAGAAGAGTGAATTACTATTCTCATTAACAGCATTCAACCAGCCCGGTAACCATATGCTTCGACCTGCATTGAATGCTGGGCCATTCGTTGAAGATAAGAGTACATCGAACCCATATGAAGTCTTACCATGAGCGGATTGTATCCATTGGGCAAATATAGGTTCAATCAAGATTTGTTTTTCCGGAGTACCAAAAGCGAGCATAACATCGTTATGAACATAAAGGCCCAAGGTATGGAACCCAAGAAACAGGCTGGCCCAACTTAAATGAGATATGATAGCTTCTTTGTGGTCTAACATTCTTGCCAATACATTATCCTCATTCTGTTCTGGATTGTAATCTCTAATGAAGAATATAGCTCCATGAGCAAAGGCTCCTGTCATGATAAACCCTGCGATGTATTGGTGATGAGTATATAACGCAGCTTGAGTAGTAAAGTCTTGTGCTATGAATGCATAAGCAGGTAAAGAGTACATGTGTTGAGCTACTAAGGAAGTAATAACCCCTAAAGAGGCTAGAGCAAGACCTAATTGAAAATGAAGCGAATTATTGATTGTGTCATAAAGACCCTTATGCCCACGCCCTAATCGACCCCCTGGAGGAATATGTGTTTCTAAAAGATCTTTGATACTGTGCCCAATCCCGAAGTTAGTTCTATACATATGACCAGCGATCAGGAAAATAAATGCAATAGCTAAATGATGATGAGCAATATCGGTCAGCCATAAACTTTGCGTTTGTGGATGAAATCCACCGAGAAGGGTTAGAATGGCAGTTCCTGTTCCTTGGGAAGTACCAAATAAATGGCTACTCGAATCAGGGTTTTGGGCATAAAGATTCCACTGACCCGTAAAAAGTGGTCCCAACCCTTGAGGATAGGGTAATACATCTAAAAAATTATTCCATCTGACGTACTGTCCCCTGGATCCTGGAATAGCGACATGAACTAAATGTCCTGTCCAAGCCAAAGAACTCACTCCGAAAAGTCCTGACAAATGATGATTTAGACGAGATTCGGCATTTTTGAACCACGAAACGCTTGGTTTCCATTTTGGTTGTAAGTGTAACCAACCCGCTATTAAGGATATAGCAGAAAGAAATAATAGAAAAAGAGCTCCAGTATAAAGATCTTCATTAGTGCGTAATCCGATTGTATACCACCACTGATAAACACCGGAATAAGCGATATTCACTGGACCGGTAGCACCTCCTCGAGTAAAGGCTTCTACAGCTGGTTGACCAAAATGAGGATCCCAAATTGCATGAGCAATAGGTCTTACATGTAAAGGGTCTTGTATCCATGACTCAAAATTTCCTTGCCAAGCTACATGAAAGAGATTTCCGGACGTCCACAGAAAGATTATTGCTAATTGCCCAAAGTGAGAAGCAAAAATGTTCTGATAAAGACGTTCCTCAGTAATATCATCATGACTCTCGAAGTCATGTGCGGTAGCAATACCAAACCAAATACGACGAGTAGTGGGGTCCTGAGCTAAGCCTTGGCTAAACCTCGGAAATCTTAATGCCATAATGCCTTTCAAATCCTCCTAGCCATTATCCTACTGCAATAATTCTTGCTAAGAAGAATGCCCATGTTGTGGCAATTCCACCCAGAAGGTAATGGGTTACTCCTACAGCACGTCCTTGTACAATGCTCAAGGCTCTAGGCTGAGTAGCAGGAGCAACTTTTAATTTGTTATGAGCCCAAACGATGGATTCAATGAGTTCTTGCCAATAACCACGGCCACTGAATAGAAACATTAAACTGAAAGCCCAGACAAAATGAGCACCTAAGAAAAAGAGACCATATGCAGATAATGAAGAACCATAAGACTGAATTACCTGAGATGCCTGTGCCCATAAGAAATCTCGAAGCCACCCATTAATAGTAATGGAACTCTGCGCAAAGTTTCCTCCTGTAATATGAGTTACTACCCCTTGATCACTTATAGTACCCCAAACATCCGACTGCATTTTCCAACTGAAATGGAAAATAACTACGGAAATCGCATTGTACATCCAGAATAGACCTAAGAAGACATGATCCCAGGCAGATACTTGACATGTCCCCCCTCTTCCAGGTCCATCACAAGGAAAACGAAAACCAAGATTTGCTTTATCAGGTATCAAACGGGAACTGCGAGCAAATAGAACACCTTTCAGTAGTATCAATACAGTCACGTGGATCGTAAATGCATGAATATGATGGACTAAGAAGTCTGCGGTTCCTAATGGAATAGGTAACAAAGCGACTTTGCCGCCTACTGCTACCAACTCACCACCTCCCCAAGTTAAGCTGGTACTTGCTGTTGCACCAGGAGCTGTTATGCCGGGTGCTAAAGCATGGGTGTTTTGTACCCATGACTCAAAATTTCCTTGCCAAGCTACATGAAAGAGATTTCCGGACGTCCACAGAAAGATTATTGCTAATTGCCCAAAGTGAGAAGCAAAAATGTTCTGATAAAGACGTTCCTCAGTAATATCATCATGACTCTCGAAGTCATGTGCGGTAGCAATACCAAACCAAATACGACGAGTAGTGGGGTCCTGAGCTAAGCCTTGGCTAAACCTCGGAAATCTTAATGCCATAATGCCTTTCAAATCCTCCTAGCCATTATCCTACTGCAATAATTCTTGCTAAGAAGAATGCCCATGTTGTGGCAATTCCACCCAGAAGGTAATGGGTTACTCCTACAGCACGTCCTTGTACAATGCTCAAGGCTCTAGGCTGAGTAGCAGGAGCAACTTTTAATTTGTTATGAGCCCAAACGATGGATTCAATGAGTTCTTGCCAATAACCACGGCCACTGAATAGAAACATTAAACTGAAAGCCCAGACAAAATGAGCACCTAAGAAAAAGAGACCATATGCAGATAATGAAGAACCATAAGACTGAATTACCTGAGATGCCTGTGCCCATAAGAAATCTCGAAGCCACCCATTAATAGTAATGGAACTCTGCGCAAAGTTTCCTCCTGTAATATGAGTTACTACCCCTTGATCACTTATAGTACCCCAAACATCCGACTGCATTTTCCAACTGAAATGGAAAATAACTACGGAAATCGCATTGTACATCCAGAATAGACCTAAGAAGACATGATCCCAGGCAGATACTTGACATGTCCCCCCTCTTCCAGGTCCATCACAAGGAAAACGAAAACCAAGATTTGCTTTATCAGGTATCAAACGGGAACTGCGAGCAAATAGAACACCTTTCAGTAGTATCAATACAGTCACGTGGATCGTAAATGCATGAATATGATGGACTAAGAAGTCTGCGGTTCCTAATGGAATAGGTAACAAAGCGACTTTGCCGCCTACTGCTACCAACTCACCACCTCCCCAAGTTAAGCTGGTACTTGCTGTTGCACCAGGAGCTGTTATGCCGGGTGCTAAAGCATGGGTGTTTTGTACCCATTGAGCAAAGATGGGTTGTAATTGTATAGCGGTATCTGAAAACATATCTTGTGGACGCCCTAAAGCGCTCATGGTATCATTATGAATATACAAGCCAAAACTGTGAAAACCCAGAAATATACATGCCCAGTTAAGATGTGATATGATTGCATCGCGGTGTCTAAGGACACGATCTAATAGATCGTTGTATCGAGTAGTTGGATCGTAATCTCTTACCATAAAAATTGCTGCATGTGCAGCAGCACCAACTATGAGAAACCCACCGATCCACATGTGATGTGTGAACAACGAAAGTTGTGTACCATAGTCAATAGCTAGGTATGGATAGGGAGGCATGGAATACATATGGTGAGCTACAATAATGGTTAAAGAGCCTAACATAGCCAGGTTAAGAGATAATTGAGCATGCCACGACGTTGTTAGGATTTCATAGAGTCCTTTATGGCCCTGGCCTGTAAATGGACCTTTATGAGCCTCTAAAATGTCTTTAATGCCATGACCAATGCCCCAGTTGGTTCTATACATATGACCAGCGATCAGGAAAAGAATTGCAATAGCTAAATGATGGTGTGCAATATCGGTCAGCCATAGACCACCTGTTATTGGGTCCAATCCTCCACGAAAAGTAAGAAATTCCGCGTATTTTGACCAATTCAAGGTGAAAAAGGGGGTTGCTCCCTCGGCAAAACTGGGATAAAGTTGAGCCAAAAGGTCCCGATTCAAGATAAATTCATGAGGAAGTGGTATCTCTTTAGGATCAACTCCAGCGTCGAGAAATTGGTTAATCGGTAAAGATACATGGATTTGGTGTCCCGCCCAAGAAAGAGACCCAAGTCCTAGTAACCCCGCTAAGTGGTGATTTAACATAGATTCTACATCTTGGAACCAAGCCAATTTGGGGGCGGCTTTGTGATAATGGAACCAACCAGCAAAAAGCATTAACGATGCAAAGACCAATGCGCCAATGGCGGTACAATAGAGTTGTAATTCACTAGTTATTCCAGATGCTCGCCAAATCTGAAAAAATCCGGAGGTTATTTGTATTCCTCGGAAACCTCCACCCACATCACCATTCAATATTTCTTGACCTACTATTGGCCAAACTACCTGGGCACTGGGTGCAATGTGAGTAGGATCACTTAGCCATGCTTCATAATTGGAAAAACGGGCGCCATGGAAGTACATGCCACTCAGCCAAAGAAAGATAATGGAGAGTTGACCAAAATGAGGATCCCAAATTGCATGAGCAATAGGTCTTACATGTAAAGGGTCTTGTATCCATTGAGCAAAGATGGGTTGTAATTGTATAGCGGTATCTGAAAACATATCTTGTGGACGCCCTAAAGCGCTCATGGTATCATTATGAATATACAAGCCAAAACTGTGAAAACCCAGAAATATACATGCCCAGTTAAGATGTGATATGATTGCATCGCGGTGTCTAAGGACACGATCTAATAGATCGTTGTATCGAGTAGTTGGATCGTAATCTCTTACCATAAAAATTGCTGCATGTGCAGCAGCACCAACTATGAGAAACCCACCGATCCACATGTGATGTGTGAACAACGAAAGTTGTGTACCATAGTCAATAGCTAGGTATGGATAGGGAGGCATGGAATACATATGGTGAGCTACAATAATGGTTAAAGAGCCTAACATAGCCAGGTTAAGAGATAATTGAGCATGCCACGACGTTGTTAGGATTTCATAGAGTCCTTTATGGCCCTGGCCTGTAAATGGACCTTTATGAGCCTCTAAAATGTCTTTAATGCCATGACCAATGCCCCAGTTGGTTCTATACATATGACCAGCGATCAGGAAAAGAATTGCAATAGCTAAATGATGGTGTGCAATATCGGTCAGCCATAGACCACCTGTTATTGGGTCCAATCCTCCACGAAAAGTAAGAAATTCCGCGTATTTTGACCAATTCAAGGTGAAAAAGGGGGTTGCTCCCTCGGCAAAACTGGGATAAAGTTGAGCCAAAAGGTCCCGATTCAAGATAAATTCATGAGGAAGTGGTATCTCTTTAGGATCAACTCCAGCGTCGAGAAATTGGTTAATCGGTAAAGATACATGGATTTGGTGTCCCGCCCAAGAAAGAGACCCAAGTCCTAGTAACCCCGCTAAGTGGTGATTTAACATAGATTCTACATCTTGGAACCAAGCCAATTTGGGGGCGGCTTTGTGATAATGGAACCAACCAGCAAAAAGCATTAACGATGCAAAGACCAATGCGCCAATGGCGGTACAATAGAGTTGTAATTCACTAGTTATTCCAGATGCTCGCCAAATCTGAAAAAATCCGGAGGTTATTTGTATTCCTCGGAAACCTCCACCCACATCACCATTCAATATTTCTTGACCTACTATTGGCCAAACTACCTGGGCACTGGGTGCAATGTGAGTAGGATCACTTAGCCATGCTTCATAATTGGAAAAACGGGCGCCATGGAAGTACATGCCACTCAGCCAAAGAAAGATAATGGAGAGTTGACCAAAATGAGCACTAAATACTTTTCGAGAGATCTCCTCCAAATCACTGGTATGACTATCGAAATCGTGAGCATCAGCATGTAGGTTCCAGATCCAAGTGGTAGTATCAGGGCCCTTAGCTATTGTTCTTGAGAAATGGCCGGGTCTGGCCCATTCCTCGAAAGACGTTTTTATGGGATCCCTATCTACAACAATTTTCACTTCTGGTTCCGGCGAACGAATAATCATTAAGTCCTCCTCTTTCCGGACAACACATACAAAGAGACCCGCCAACAGTTTTTAGTGAACCTCTGAAAGATAGCTATTTTATTTATGTTATGATTAGTCCCTTTCTTTCCTATCTCCCATCCATCTATTTTATTTAGTTATTCACTAGAGCAATTATGATATTGAAGTCAATCCGAGGCAAGTGTTCGGATCTATTATGACATAACGATTAGGTGCCCAACGGACCCCTTCTCTCTTGGAAAGTCCTTTCCCAGCATGACGAAAAAACTATTTTTTTGTGCAAACTAGTGTACTTATATCTGAATGTATAAATACCCATATGAATCTACTTCCATGGAATATCTTATTACTTTACTCTAAATTAAATCACAAGACCATTCATTAGAATTAATAAGATCCATTCCTATATCTTATCTGTATTTAGTCATTCGAAGGTACCTTTTATTAGCTTTATTAGTTTTATTCTATATTGTATTCGGATCATTTATCCCTACGAGATACCATACAATGATTTTAGAAGGAAGGGATATAATAAAATTCTTGATTGGATCTTTTCATGGGAACGATCTATTTTATTTAGTTATTCACTAGAGCAATTATTAGTTATTCACTAGAGCAATTATTAGTTATTCACTAGAGCAATTATTAGTTATTCACTAGAGCAATTATGATATTGAAGTCAATCCGAGGCAAGTGTTCGGATCTATTATGACATAACGATTAGGTGCCCAACGGACCCCTTCTCTCTTGGAAAGTCCTTTCCCAGCATGACGAAAAAACTATTTTTTTGTGCAAACTAGTGTACTTATATCTGAATGTATAAATACCCATATGAATCTACTTCCATGGAATATCTTATTACTTTACTCTAAATTAAATCACAAGACCATTCATTAGAATTAATAAGATCCATTCCTATATCTTATCTGTATTTAGTCATTCGAAGGTACCTTTTATTAGCTTTATTAGTTTTATTCTATATTGTATTCGGATCATTTATCCCTACGAGATACCATACAATGATTTTAGAAGGAAGGGATATAATAAAATTCTTGATTGGATCTTTTCATGGGAACGATCTATTTTATTTAGTTATTCACTAGAGCAATTATTAGTTATTCACTAGAGCAATTATTAGTTATTCACTAGAGCAATTATTAGTTATTCACTAGAGCAATTATTAGTTATTCACTAGAGCAATTATTAGTTATTCACTAGAGCAATTATTAGTTATTCACTAGAGCAATTATTAGTTATTCACTAGAGCAATTATTAGTTATTCACTAGAGCAATTATTAGTTATTCACTAGAGCAATTATTAGTTATTCACTAGAGCAATTATTAGTTATTCACTAGAGCAATTATTAGTTATTCACTAGAGCAATTATTAGTTATTCACTAGAGCAATTATGATATTGAAGTCAATCCGAGGCAAGTGTTCGGATCTATTATGACATAACGATTAGGTGCCCAACGGACCCCTTCTCTCTTGGAAATCTGA
>PYDT01001815.1:20000-61416 GCA_004837865.1 Musa balbisiana
CAGCAATTTCTTTGTCCTCAACGCCCCCTATTTCCAGGAATTAGTCACTTCAACGATCTTTGATGGTTATACGGGTACCCAAAGTACGAACGAGATGGATGTTTGTTGTCCCAACCATTCTTGTTAGCCCCGATACCGATAAGGAAAAGGGTAATTTATAACAAAGTTTTTGTGTTGTTGATTCCTAGGTGTAGTGCTTCTTCCCCCATGCCGCCTATTGGTACTAGTGGAGTAGGATTGCCCCGCAATACGGAACCTATAGGTGTAACCTTTCGCTCAATACTAAAATCGACAATTGAAGCATCTGAGGCTGCATCAATCGAGGATACACGACAGAAGGAATTGTTCTATCTCCAAACTTCACCTTCACCAAGCGTGAGTTTATTTCAAAAATTTGGTTCTTTCTATCCCGAACGTCCCTTTTCTTTCTCGTAATACTGAGGACGACTAGACTAAAAAAAAAAACAAGAAAAAGAATCAAATCGCACCATCTCTGTAATAGGTAAATGCCTTTTTTTCTCCGGAAGTTGTCGGAATTATTCGTAATAAGATATTGGCTACAATTGAAGAGGTCTTATCAATAAAATTTGCATTTATCCGAGATCTAGGCATAATTAACAATCCATTCTCATTCTATAATTCTTTTCATTACCCCGAGGGGTAAATGATCTCGCAAACTAAAGGAATTGTACAGTACGAAATAACATAAAAACAGACTAATTCTAAAAAAAGATGTGTACCTTTTGTTCAAATTGTCCCTTTTTGTTTGGATTGGACAAGGAGAGATAGGAAATATTGGAGGATTTCATTCCAATTTCGTAGTATACCAATGAACGGAACTATTACTATTTCATCTAAGTTGAATAACAAAGGACTTTATTTTATTGTGGATTCTGATAACTCGAGAAGTTTTGATTTGGTTATAATCCAAAGAGGAAAAAGAATGAAATAAGCATTAAAAAAAAATAGAGTAGAGTAAGGTAAGCATCCATTTTGTTTTTTGTTTGCATAACATGGATACGCCATGCCATACAATTGAAATAGAAAAATCCATGGGACGATTCATAAATTTGTACTAGATCTATGGGGTAGCTGATGAGAGAAGTTGTTGTTGAGAAATAGGAAATTTTATTTGAAAGGAATTATTCCTATGGAACCATTCATCAGTCGTACCTACTGGAATAATATGAATGACTCGCTATTCACTCGGTTTCTGGTCAATAATAAGATTATGTAGGAAAGATGGCCGAGTGGTTCAAGGCGTAGCATTGGAACTGCTATGTAGGCTTTTGTTTACCGAGGGTTCGAATCCCTCTCTTTCCGTTTCTCTTAATTCACCAACGTTACTGAACACAATATATCAAATCAAATAACAATTGATACCATCATCCCAACAAGAGGACCTGACCTTTTTTGATAGAAATTCTCTATTCCTAATTACATTACTGTGGTACGTAAAATACAAATATCGGAAAAAGAAAGAGCAAAAAAATCTTACTGCTGATCCATTTGTGATACGTGAATGAGAAAAATGCGGATCAAGGCCCTTAGATCTATTTATTTTATTTCGGCGAAAAGAGACAAAATTCTCTGAAACTTTCTTTGTTATTTTCGTTAGGTTCAAGTCTGACGGGAATAATATTCTACGACTAACAACTCATTTATTTTCAAATCGATCCATTTACTATCTATTATTTGATTTACTACTCCTTTATATTGGAATGAGTCAAAAGTCAAATGTTTTGGCAATTCCTCGGGGGGGGATAAAGCAATATAATTTTGAATCAGAGCTTTCGATCTTTGTTTATCCTTCGTAGTAATAATATCTCTGGGTTTACAACGATAACTTGGTATATCCACTATACGACCATTAACTAAAATATGTCTATGGTTAACTAATTGCCTGGCTCCAGGAATGGTCGAAGCCATACCCAATCGGAAAAGGATGTTATCCAAACGCATCTCAAGTAATTGTAGTAAAACCTGACCTGTTGACCCTTTGGCTTTTCCAGCGATATGCACATATCTAAGTAATTGTCGCTCTGTCAGACCATAATGAAAACGCAATTTCTGTTTTTCTTCTAGACGAATACGATACTGCGATCTTTTCCCAGAACGCAATTGGTTTTTAAGATCACTTCCGGATCTAGGTCTTTTACTAGTTAGTCCTGGTAAAGCCCCCAGACGGCGTATTTTTTTGAAACGAGGTCCTCGGTAACGAGACATAAAGACTCCTTTTTTATTTTATTGATTTTATTGAAATTTCATTTTTTCAGAATAA
This sequence comes from Musa balbisiana, assembly GCA_004837865.1. Lineage (NCBI taxonomy): Eukaryota > Viridiplantae > Streptophyta > Magnoliopsida > Zingiberales > Musaceae > Musa > Musa balbisiana. Next base: position 22,282 of record PYDT01001815.1, read on the forward strand.
AAAAATGAAAACTGAACTATAAATTAAGACTGAACTAAGGGATAAACAAAGCAAAGCTAAATTTACCGAAATACTACAAAGTAGAATAAAATAAATTGTATCAATATCCGGATTTTTTGTATATATAGGAAGTTGCAGCTCCGTTTTATGATTTGTTCGGTAGAGAGAGATCTAATTGTTCCAATACATTTTTTGGTCATGGTTGCAAGTTACCACGACATAACATATGGGAAAAGGAGGAGAGAGATTATCAATCACGGAAAAATCGATAGAGAAAAAGCCGGCTATCGGAGTCGAACCGATGACCATCGCATTACAAATGCGATGCTCTAACCTCTGAGCTAAGCGGGCTCACATAACATAACAGAAATAGTATATAGAAATTGAGGAAACTACCGGATTTTTTTGAAACGAGGTCCTCGGTAACCCGAGACCTAAAGACTCCTTTTTTATTTTATTGATTTTATTGAAATTTCATTTTTTCAGAATAAAAAAATGAAAACTGAACTATAAATTAAGACTGAACTAAGGGATAAACAAAGCAAAGCTAAATTTACCGAAATACTACAAAGTAGAATAAAATAAATTGTATCAATATCCGGATTTTTTGTATATATAGGAAGTTGCAGCTCCGTTTTATGATTTGTTCGGTAGAGAGAGATCTAATTGTTCCAATACATTTTTTGGTCATGGTTGCAAGTTACCACGACATAACATATGGGAAAAGGAGGAGAGAGATTATCAATCACGGAAAAATCGATAGAGAAAAAGCCGGCTATCGGAGTCGAACCGATGACCATCGCATTACAAATGCGATGCTCTAACCTCTGAGCTAAGCGGGCTCACATAACATAACAGAAATAGTATATAGAAATTGAGGAAACTACCGGATTTTAGCTATTAGCTGATCTTATCTATTAGCTATTCGTTTAATATTAACTATGAACTATAACTATATAACTATATAGTATAGTTCTATATAGTTATATAGTATACTTAGTATACTTCTAAACTATATACTATAACTAACTATAATAAGAATTCTGACTATTCTTCTGACTATTCTTCTGACTATTCTTCTGACTATTCTTCTGACTATTCTTCTGACTATTCTTCTGACTATTCTAACTATATCTAACTATAATATACAACATGATGTATTTATGAATTTATATTATAATTTACTTTATATTAATTATAATAGAATGAATATAAAATTGGTTAAATTGGAAATTTTGATTAGAAAAAATCTAATTATTTCTTAAAACTAATTATTTTTTAAAGCAGTTATAGAAAATTATAGGAAATCGTATTATAGGAAATCGTATTATAGGAAATCGTATTATAGGAAATCGTATTATAGGAAATCGTATTATAGGAAATCGTATTATAGGAAATCGTATTATAGGAAATCGTATTATAGGAAATCATATCATATTCATATGAAGTTAATTTATATTATAATTTATTTAATTTATATTATAATTTATTTAATTTATATTATAATTTATTTAATTTATATTATAATTTATTTAATTTATTTAATTTATATTATAATTTATTTAATTTATTTAATTTATATTATAATTTATTTAATTTATATTATAATTTACTTTATATTAATTATAATAGAATGAATATAAAATTGGTTAAATTGGAAATTTTGATTAGAAAAAATCTAATTATTTCTTAAAACTAATTATTTTTTAAAGCAGTTATAGAAAATTATAGGAAATCATATCATATTCATATGAAGTTAATTTATATTATAATTTATTTAATTTATTTAATTTATATTATAATTTACTTTATATTAATTATAATAGAATGAATATAAAATTGGTTAAATTGGAAATTTTGATTAGAAAAAATCTAATTATTTCTTAAAACTAATTATTTTTTAAAGCAGTTATAGAAAATTATAGGAAATCGTATTATAGGAAATCATATCATATTCATATGAAGTTAATTTATATTATGTTAATTATAGCTATAGCGAATCGGTCCTAAGATAAAAAAAAAGATAAGGATAAAGATACAATCTAAATGAAAATGAGACATTCCTCTGGTTTGATTCGGAAAAGGAGGAGATAGGACAAAAAAAAGAAGAATGAATATCGACCGTTCCACTATTCCAAATCGCACTGTAAAAATGAAAGGGAGGGAGAAACATATATATGTTGGATATATCTATCCATATTGAATTGCGGATACATCAATGATAGAATCATTTCTGATTGAAACAAGGTTCATTCAATATAAATGAACTGATGGAGGATAGCCAAAAAAATCAAACAGCAGCATACACTTTTCAATATAGAAATCATTATCTAACGAATTCAACGGGTCCAAACAAACAAAATAAATGAAAAGATAGTTGGAATTCCAACTAGATCTTGGTATCAAAGGGATATGGCGAAATCGGTAGACGCTACGGACTTGATTGGATTGAGCCTTAGTATGGAAACCTGCTAAGTGGTAACTTCCAAATTCAGAGAAAACCCTGGAATTAAAAATGGGCAATCCTGAGCCAAATCCTTATTTTGAGGAAACAAAGGTTTATAAACTAGAATTTAAAAGTGATAGGTGCAGAGACTCAATGGAAGCTGTTCTAACGAATGGAGTTGACTACGTTTGTTGGTAGCTGGAACCGTCTATCAAAATTACAGAAAAGATGGTCCTATATACCTAATACGTATGTATACATACTGCCATATCAAACGATTATCATGACCCGAATCTATTATATTATAATTATATATAATTATCATATGAAAAATTATAATATGAAAATTCAGAGTTATTATGAATCCATTTCAATGGAAGTTGAAGGAAGAATCGAATATTCAATTATGAAATCATTCATTCCAGAGTTTGATAGATCTTTTGAAAAACTGATTAATCGGACGAGAATAAAGAGGAGAGTCCCATTCTACATGTCAATACGACAACAATGAAATTTATAGTAAGAGGAAAATCCGTCGACTTTAAAAATCGTGAGGGTTCAAGTCCCTCTATCCCCAATAAAAAGCCTATTTTACTTCCTAAGTATTTATCCTCTTCTTTTTTTTCATCAGTGGTTCAGTTCAAACAAAATTCACTATCTTTCTCATTCACTCTACTCTTTCACAAACGGATCCGAACTAAAATCCTGGATCTTATCCCAATTTGGATAGAACCTGTACAAATGAACATATATGGGCAAAGAATCTCTATTATTGAATCATTCACAGTCCATATCATTATCCTTACACTTACTTGTCAAATTTTTTACTACTTTTTAGTCCCTTTAATTAACATAGACACAAGTACTCCACTAGGATGATGCACGGGAAATGGTCGGGATAGCTCAGTTGGTAGAGCAGAGGACTGAAAATCCTCGTGTCACCAGTTCAAATCTGGTTCCTGACACGTAAATAATGTATCGGATAGATATTCATACAAATTAATCGAGATAGATCGGGCGTTAATAGTCTAGAGCATGATACGTATTTACTCATCTAGATGTTACATATTTACTCATCTAGATGTTACATATTTACTCATCTAGATGTTACATATTTACTCATCTAGATGTTACATATTTACTCATCTAGATGTTACATATTTACTCATCTAGATGTTACATATTTACTCATCTAGATGTTACATATTTACTCATCTAGATGTTACATATTTACTCATCTAGATGTTACATATTTACTCATCTAGATGTTACATATTTACTCATCTAGATGTTACATATTTACTCATCTAGATGTTACATATTTACTCATCTAGATGTTACATATTTACTCATCTAGATGTTACATATTTACTCATCTAGATGTTACATATTTACTCATCTAGATGTTACATATTTACTCATCTAGATGTTACATATTTACTCATCTAGATGTTACATATTTACTCATCTAGATGTTACATATTTACTCATCTAGATGTTACATATTTACTCATCTAGATGTTACATATTTACTCATCTAGATGTTACATATTTACTCATCTAGATGTTACATATTTACTCATCTAGATGTTACATATTTACTCATCTAGATGTTACATATTTACTCATCTAGATGTTACATATTTACTCATCTAGATGTTACATATTTACTCATCTAGATGTTACATATTTACTCATCTAGATGTTACATATTTACTCATCTAGATGTTACATATTTACTCATCTAGATGTTACATATTTACTCATCTAGATGTTACATATTTACTCATCTAGATGTTACATATTTACTCATCTAGATGTTACATATTTACTCATCTAGATGTTACATATTTACTCATCTAGATGTTACATATTTACTCATCTAGATGTTACATATTTACTCATCTAGATGTTACATATTTACTCATCTAGATGTTACATATTTACTCATCTAGATGTTACATATTTACTCATCTAGATGTTACATATTTACTCATCTAGATGTTACATATTTACTCATCTAGATGTTACATATTTACTCATCTAGATGTTACATATTTACTCATCTAGATGTTACATATTTACTCATCTAGATGTTACATATTTACTCATCTAGATGTTACATATTTACTCATCTAGATGTTACATATTTACTCATCTAGATGTTACATATTTACTCATCTAGATGTTACATATTTACTCATCTAGATGTTACATATTTACTCATCTAGATGTTACATATTTACTCATCTAGATGTTACATATTTACTCATCTAGATGTTACATATTTACTCATCTAGATGTTACATATTTACTCATCTAGATGTTACATATTTACTCATCTAGATGTTACATATTTACTCATCTAGATGTTACATATTTACTCATCTAGATGTTACATATTTACTCATCTAGATGTTACATATTTACTCATCTAGATGTTACATATTTACTCATCTAGATGTTACATATTTACTCATCTAGATGTTACATATTTACTCATCTAGATGTTACATATTTACTCATCTAGATGTTACATATTTACTCATCTAGATGTTACATATTTACTCATCTAGATGTTACATATTTACTCATCTAGATGTTACATATTTACTCATCTAGATGTTACATATTTACTCATCTAGATGTTACATATTTACTCATCTAGATGTTACATATTTACTCATCTAGATGTTACATATTTACTCATCTAGATGTTACATATTTACTCATCTAGATGTTACATATTTACTCATCTAGATGTTACATATTTACTCATCTAGATGTTACATATTTACTCATCTAGATGTATATATATATATATATACCTCCTTTTGGGGGGATTGGTAAAAAATATATGTATGGATGGTTATGGTAAAGAACAAAGTGAGATTATGCTCCCGTCTCTTTTTTCTTTCTTGTTTCTTCATACTGTGCTTTCTCTCATTCAAAAAGAATATTAAGTCTTCATCTATATTCAAAATAAAAATAAATAAGTAAAAAAAAAAACTTAAAAGTCGAGAGGAGTTAAAAGATAGCAATAGACAGAATGCACTTCAGACACAGTACAAATAAAATCCAATCCCTTTTCATTTCTTCATTTCATATTTTTTGACATTTATTCCATTTCTTCACTCTTGCTTACGTTACTTTCCGGGGTCCATCTACATCTAAGTAAGTTATGTGCGCGGTACAAAGTTCATAGTGCAGAACTCTTTTGATTCATCCCATTGTTTCTGCTCATACGAAATGGATATGATCTATTCCAAATTTTGGAATATAAATGAAGTTTTTTTTAGGTTATCCATAATACGAATTAAAGTCCGGTTACTTTCTTTCATCTAGAACGGAACGTAAAAATATTCCTTCACTTGAAAGAAATCTGGAATCGTGTCATAGTCGTATAAGTAAACATTAGTTTCTTATCATTTAATGAGCATCTTGTATTTCATAGAAATTGGGGGTAATATAGTCCTTACGTAGGGGCCAACCTATCCAACTTTCCGGCATCAAAATACGTTTAAGGCGTGGATGATTATCATAAGAGATTCCCAACATATCATAAGATTCGCGTTCTTGAAAATCAGCACTTCTCCAAATCCAGAAAACAGACGGGATTCTAGGATTATTCCTTGGGGCAAATACTTTTATGCATACCTCTTCTGGTTTAGCTATACCATACTGTATTCTCGTAAGATGATACACACTGGCTAAAAATCCGCCTGGTGCTACATCATAGGCACACTGGGAGCGTAAATAATTGTAACCATATACATATGAAATGACAGCAATGGAATCCCAATCCTCGGTTTTTATTTGTAAAGTTTCTATTCCTCGGCAATCAAAGCCCAAAGATCTATGAACTAAATCATGGTTGACTAACCAATCAGATAAACGATCCTGCTGCATCTTCTTGATCTCTCCCACATTTGTATTTGTATGAGTATTTCAATTTACAATGAAATTTTTAAAGATTGACCCTTTCTTTCTTATTCTGCACAAAAGAACCTTACCTTGTCTGATTCACTAATTCATGGGGAGATACTGAACTTTTGGATTTGAAAAATGTTTCAGAAGGTATCTCTGAAGTAGATGGTGATTGATAGAGCAATTCTTGATCATAATTTCCAGTATGAGTACTGCGTCGAACACAAAACTTGTGATTGGTAGTAAAACATCGATTTTCCTGTTGAGACACAGTTCTATCTTCAAAGATTTCTCGAGATATTTTCTTACGAAGTTTCGTTATAGCATCTATAACCGCCTCTGGTTTAGGTGGGCAGCCCGGCAAATAGACATCGACAGGAATTAGCTTATCGACTCCACGAACAGTACTATAAGAATCAGTACTGAACATCCCTCCTGTAATAGTACAAGCTCCCATAGCAATGACATATTTTGGTTCAGGCATTTGCTCATATAATCTTACTAAAGAAGGAGCCATTTTCATTGTTACTGTGCCGGCTGTTAAAATTAGGTCTGCTTGTCTAGGACTCGATCTTGGTACCAATCCATAACGATCAAAGTCGAATCGCGAGCCTATTAATGAAGCAAATTCAATGAAACAACAACTGGTACCGTATAGAAGCGGCCATAAACTGGAAAGTCTTGACCAATTCGAAAGATCATTCAATGTAGTTGAAATAACTGAATTGGTAATTGTTTTGTCAACTAAGGGAAACTCAATCAAATTCATAACTGTCTCAATGTAATCTTTTCCTTCATTTTTATTTTGATTGTCTGAATATTCAGTTAAGACCATTCCAATGCTCCTTTTCGCCATGCATAAACTGAACCAACAATTGGGATAAGCACAAAAATTAAAGCTTCGATAAATACAGATACACCCAATACATCGAAACTCATTGCCCATGGATAAAGAAAGACCGTTTCAACATCAAAAACAACAAAAAAAAAAAATAAAAAAAATTTTTTTAAAAAAATCTTACTAAAGAAGGAGCCATTTTCATTGTTACTGTGCCGGCTGTTAAAATAGCGGCTTGTCTAGGACTCGATCTTGGTACCAATCCATAACGATCAAAGTCGAATCGCGAGCCTATTAATGAAGCAAATTCAATGAAACAACAACTGGTACCGTATAGAAGCGGCCATAAACTGGAAAGTCTTGACCAATTCGAAAGATCATTCAATGTAGTTGAAATAACTGAATTGGTAATTGTTTTGTCAACTAAGGGAAACTCAATCAAATTCATAACTGTCTCAATGTAATCTTTTCCTTCATTTTTATTTTGATTGTCTGAATATTCAGTTAAGACCATTCCAATGCTCCTTTTCGCCATGCATAAACTGAACCAACAATTGGGATAAGCACAAAAATTAAAGCTTCGATAAATACAGATACACCCAATACATCGAAACTCATTGCCCATGGATAAAGAAAGACCGTTTCAACATCAAAAACAACAAAAACTAGAGCAAACATGTAATAGCGGATTCGAAATTGTAACCAAGCATCCCCAATGGGTTCTATACCCGATTCATAACTAGAGAGCTTCTCTGGTCCTTCACTAACCGGGGCTAAAACTCCGGAAATTACAAATGCCAAGATAGGAATAACGCTTGATATTATTAGAAATGCCCAGAAAATATCATATTCGTGAAGCAGAAACATAAATGTACTCCTATTAATGTGGAATATGCTGAATTATTCGATTCGAATCGGAATTGTCAATTCATCCATAACTTCTTATCTTAGGCGAAACAAGAATTGATTTTGATCAAATCAAACTGCATAGTTTAGAGTTTGTTTGCTGTGGGGCATGTTTTGTTTAAAGATTCATCTAATGGAATCCCACTTACATTTTTGATTTCGATTCTATTTAGATATGGTGTAGACATAGGATGCTCTTACACAAACAAAACTCTCTCACTTTGTCTTGGGTTCTCTATCCTCTAGAAAAAGGTAATAAAATACTAAAATATCCTATGCCTATAACTATTTCTATGCCTATAACTATTTCTATGCCTATAACTATTTCTATGCCTATAACTATTTCTATGCCTATAACTATTTCTATGCCTATAACTATTTCTATGCCTATAACTATTTCTATGCCTATAACTATTTCTATGCCTATAACTATTTCTATGCCTATAACTATTTCTATGCCTATAACTATTTCTATGCCTATAACTATTTCTATGCCTATAACTATTTCTATGCCTATAACTATTTCTATGCCTATAACTATTTCTATGCCTATAACTATTTCTATGCCTATAACTATTTCTATGCCTATAACTATTTCTATGCCTATAACTATTTCTATGCCTATAACTATTTCTATGCCTATAACTATTTCTATGCCTATAACTATTTCTATGCCTATAACTATTTCTATGCCTATAACTATTTCTATGCCTATAACTATTTCTATGCCTATAACTATTTCTATGCCTATAACTATTTCTATGCCTATAACTATTTCTATGCCTATAACTATTTCTATGCCTATAACTATTTCTATGCCTATAACTATTTCTATGCCTATAACTATTTCTATGCCTATAACTATTTCTATGCCTATAACTATTTCTATGCCTATAACTATTTCTATGCCTATAACTATTTCTATGCCTATAACTATTTCTATGCCTATAACTATTTCTATGCCTATAACTATAATAAACATCAATACCCTATAATATAGTAAAGTAAATATCCTATAATTAAATACTATGAATACTATATTCATTAGAATACTATGTTGATTATATATAATCAACATAATGAGATAATAATAATTTCATTTCCATTTTTTAAAACTTAAATTTTTCAATAGTCATATGGGGTAAAATGTCTAGGGATTTCTAGCATATTCTATTTATTCGAAGTATTCCTTTTTCATTAAAATCTGGGTATAGGATCATTGCTTCTATTGATTTGATACGAATATGAATACATAATCTAATGCATCGAATGATTTTTTATCTTTTTCTTGTCCTAGATTTCATTTCTATTTTTCTTAATTGATTCAATCCGTTGAATTGAGAGGTGACATATAACAACTTATATCTTTCTATACAAAAAATTGGAAACTTGGAACCTGTACTATCCCACCTCCTCAGAAATAAATAAGAAGAATCGAGTTATTTCATTAGAGTTAGAATGAAAGATTCATTCTATTTCGGACCAATCTCTAGTACTAAACAAAGATTACGATTTGGAATGAACCAAAATACTTGTTTGTTTTGTTACGGCAATAACGCTTAATAACTTAATAATATAATGGTAAGACCAAGCAATGGGTTAGATTTCGCTACAAGAAAAAGGTTTTACAGCAAACCTATACTAGACAATGAAACATAGCAAAGAGTGGAGTAGTATAATCGACGGAATCATAAATGATTTACATAACATTTTCAAATAGAAAGAATCACACATTATCGAATGATTCGACGGACCAAATCAAATCCACAAACCCACTCAACTCATAGAATATAGAAGAAGAAACGTTAATATATTTAGATTTAGGCCCAATTCGTTATCTCTCCATTATCTCTGAATCAATCAATAAGGTTGCTCTTGTTCTGCCAAAAAACGATTAGTGATTAGTTAGGGGGATTCTCCAAATACAAGACAAGACCCAAGACCAAGAAAAGAATAGGTCCTAGACCCATGTGACTTAGGATTAGACTTGGTTGGTCCCATAGAAATGAAAACTATACTAAACTAAAATATAATATATTAGGATTAGGGCTATACGGACTCGAACCGTAGACCTTCTCGGTAAAACAGATCAAACTGATTATTATCGAATGATTCGAACTGTTTCAAAGACCCAACATGCATTTTGTTGCATTGGGCTCTTTCATCAACTGGTGTAAAGATCAGTTAGTCCACCATATTTTTTCTTTAGAGGAAGATAATGAGATGGTTCCATGTGCTCTGATTTATTATTTGTATTCTGATCTAGGAGCAATACCAAAGTGTTTCAAAGAAGGGTTATCTTGACTTAGGTCTGCCTTCGGCCTAGATCAACCTAAGTTAAATGGAATCTCTATCGCTCCGCTGCAACAGTCGAATATGAGACTTCATACACCTTAAAGTTCATAGGACGAAAAGAGGTTATTTTGAGGCCCTTATACTCATTATGCCTAGCATTGAATGGGCTTGGTATTTACCTTATCAACTATCAAATCAATGGCGGGTTCTATTTGATTTGGCAACTGAATTCGCGCCTGAATCGGACCGAACCAAATATTTGTCAGGCTATTGTTCTCTTGTTCCCTCGAACCTATGGAGTAAGACATTGATTTCTCAATACGATCAATTATGTTCGTTGCATAATAGGCTCCTTTGAAAAGCATTGGCGCGCGTGTAAACGAGGTGCTCTACCAACTGAGCTATAGCCCTTGTCATAGACATCTTAACATATAGATAATTTCTTGTCAAGATGGATATTCCATAATCCACATCATAGCTCTCTGATCTATTTATTTTATTTACGCTTAACAGAACAGATTAGTATTGCTTAGAAATAATATTCCACCTATAATCCCCGAAGTGATGGGTTATTTTTGTGGTGATAAATGACCTACTTAACTCAGTGGTTAGAGTATTGCTTTCATACGGCGGGAGTCATTGGTTCAAATCCAATAGTAGGTAGAACTTATTAGATACCGGAGTCGATGAAATGATATCTAATAAGTTTTTCTACCCCATCTTCTTTTTTTGTTTTATCAGATTAGACTTGATTGTGTTCAATTGGCAGAATCAACATGTGGTGTATAATAAAGAACTTTTTAAAAACTTCTCTTTATTATTTTGATGTATTGACTTGACTAGTAGGAAATAACATTGACAGCCTCTACTCGTGTCCTAGCTCGTCTGAGAGCTAGATTCGCTTCAATTGCTTGTCTCTTACCCTCAGCTCTACTCAAGTTAGCTTCAGCTATTTCAAGAGCTTGTTGAGCTTCTTGCGGATCAATGTCAGTACTTATTTCCGCATCATTTCCTAAAATGGTGATCTCATTATTACCTATTCTAGCGAAACCACCCATCAGAGCCACCGTTAACCATTGGTCGTTGTTGAGGCGTATTCTCAAAAGACCTATATCTACAGCCGTGGCAATAGGGGCGTGGTTTGGTAATACGCCAATTTGGCCACTATTAGTAGATAAAATTATTTCTTTCACTTCTGAGTCCCAAATAATTCGATTAGGAGTCAGTACACAAAGATTTAAGGTCATTTCTTCAATTTGCTCTCCTCTTCTAAGTTCATAGCTTTCGCGGTAGCTTCATCGATGTTACCTACTAAATAAAAGGCCTGCTCGGGAAGACTGTCTAACTCTCCGGAAAGGATCAGTTGAAACCCCCTAATTGTTTCTGCAAGACCAACATATTTTCCTGGAGAACCAGTAAATACTTCTGCCACGAAGAAGGGTTGTGATAAGAAACGCTCGATTTTTCGTGCTCTTGCTACAGTTAAACGATCTTCTTCGGATAATTCGTCCAACCCAAGAATAGCTATAATGTCCTGAAGTTCTTTGTAACGTTGTGAAGTTTGCTTAACTCTTTGCGCAGTTTCATAATGTTCCTCGCCAACGATCCGAGGTTGTAACATAGTTGACGTTGAATCTAAAGGATCCACTGCTGGATAAATACCTTTGGCAGCTAATCCTCTTGATAATACGGTAGTAGCATCTAAATGTGCAAATGTCGTGGCAGGAGCAGGGTCGGTCAAATCGTCCGCGGGTACATAAACGGCTTGGATCGAAGTTATAGATCCCTCTTTGGTAGAAGTAATTCTTTCTTGCAAAGAACCCATTTCTGTACTAAGGGTAGGTTGATAACCCACTGCAGAAGGCATTCTCCCCAATAAGGCGGATACTTCTGATCCTGCTTGGACGAAACGAAAGATATTGTCGATGAATAGAAGTACGTCTTGTTCATTAACATCCCGGAAATATTCCGCCATAGTTAGGGCAGTCAAACCAACTCTCATACGAGCTCCCGGCGGTTCATTCATTTGACCATAGACTAGAGCTACTTTTGATTCTGCAATATTTTTTTCATTAATTACTCCGGATTCTTTCATTTCCATGTAAAGATCATTTAGTCCACCATATTTTTTCTTTAGAGGAAGATAATGAGATGGTTCCATGTGCTCTGATTTATTATTTGTATTCTGATCTAGGAGCAATACCAAAGTGTTTCAAAGAAGGGTTATCTTGACTTAGGTCTGCCTTCGGCCTAGATCAACCTAAGTTAAATGGAATCTCTATCGCTCCGCTGCAACAGTCGAATATGAGACTTCATACACCTTAAAGTTCATAGGACGAAAAGAGGTTATTTTGAGGCCCTTATACTCATTATGCCTAGCATTGAATGGGCTTGGTATTTACCTTATCAACTATCAAATCAATGGCGGGTTCTATTTGATTTGGCAACTATTAGTAGATAAAATTATTTCTTTCACTTCTGAGTCCCAAATAATTCGATTAGGAGTCAGTACACAAAGATTTAAGGTCATTTCTTCAATTTGCTCTCCTCTTCTAAGTTCATAGCTTTCGCGGTAGCTTCATCGATGTTACCTACTAAATAAAAGGCCTGCTCGGGAAGACTGTCTAACTCTCCGGAAAGGATCAGTTGAAACCCCCTAATTGTTTCTGCAAGACCAACATATTTTCCTGGAGAACCAGTAAATACTTCTGCCACGAAGAAGGGTTGTGATAAGAAACGCTCGATTTTTCGTGCTCTTGCTACAGTTAAACGATCTTCTTCGGATAATTCGTCCAACCCAAGAATAGCTATAATGTCCTGAAGTTCTTTGTAACGTTGTGAAGTTTGCTTAACTCTTTGCGCAGTTTCATAATGTTCCTCGCCAACGATCCGAGGTTGTAACATAGTTGACGTTGAATCTAAAGGATCCACTGCTGGATAAATACCTTTGGCAGCTAATCCTCTTGATAATACGGTAGTAGCATCTAAATGTGCAAATGTCGTGGCAGGAGCAGGGTCGGTCAAATCGTCCGCGGGTACATAAACGGCTTGGATCGAAGTTATAGATCCCTCTTTGGTAGAAGTAATTCTTTCTTGCAAAGAACCCATTTCTGTACTAAGGGTAGGTTGATAACCCACTGCAGAAGGCATTCTCCCCAATAAGGCGGATACTTCTGATCCTGCTTGGACGAAACGAAAGATATTGTCGATGAATAGAAGTACGTCTTGTTCATTAACATCCCGGAAATATTCCGCCATAGTTAGGGCAGTCAAACCAACTCTCATACGAGCTCCCGGCGGTTCATTCATTTGACCATAGACTAGAGCTACTTTTGATTCTGCAATATTTTTTTCATTAATTACTCCGGATTCTTTCATTTCCATGTAAAGATCATTTCCTTCACGAGTACGTTCGCCTACTCCGCCAAATACAGATACGCCTCCATGAGCTTTGGCAATGTTGTTGATCAATTCCATGATGAGTACTGTTTTACCTACTCCAGCTCCTCCAAATAGTCCGATTTTTCCTCCACGGCGATAAGGAGCTAAAAGATCCACTACTTTAATTCCTGTTTCAAAGATTGATAATTTCGTCTCTAACTGTATAAAGGCAGGTGCAGGTCTATGAATAGGAGATGTTGTGCTAGTATCTACAGGACCTAAATTATCAACAGGCTCCCCAAGAACGTTGAAAATTCGTCCGAGGGTAGCTCCACCGACTGGAACGCTTAGAGGAGCTCCCGTGTCAATCACTTCCATTCCTCTCATCAGTCCATCTGTAGCACTCATAGCTACAGCTCTAACTCGATTATTTCCTAATAATTGTTGTACCTCACAAGTCACATTAATTTGCTGACCGATAGTATCTCGACCCTTAACTACCAAAGCGTTATAAATATTAGGCATCTTGCCCGGAGGAAAAACAACATCCAGTACTGGGCCAATAATTTGAGCGATACGCCCTAGGTTTTGTTCTTCAAGTGTGGAAACCGCAGGACTAGAAGGGGTAGGATTGATTCTCATAATTATAATTAAAGTAAAGTATGTCGAAAGTTTTTTTGAATAGTGCCATGCCAAGTCGAAAATAAATGTCCGATAGCAAGTTGATCGGTTAATTCAATAAGAAATAAATGGGAGTTAGCACTTGATTTAGTTGGTACCACCCAACCGAATACGATTCAATCGTTTACTCATTCAATGAGTAAATTTTCAAGTTCAGCCAATCCTTCTTTTTTCAAAAGAAATATTAAGTACATGAAATCACGAGTAAGTCTCTTTCATTTCCATGTAAAGATCATTTCCTTCACGAGTACGTTCGCCTACTCCGCCAAATACAGATACGCCTCCATGAGCTTTGGCAATGTTGTTGATCAATTCCATGATGAGTACTGTTTTACCTACTCCAGCTCCTCCAAATAGTCCGATTTTTCCTCCACGGCGATAAGGAGCTAAAAGATCCACTACTTTAATTCCTGTTTCAAAGATTGATAATTTCGTCTCTAACTGTATAAAGGCAGGTGCAGGTCTATGAATAGGAGATGTTGTGCTAGTATCTACAGGACCTAAATTATCAACAGGCTCCCCAAGAACGTTGAAAATTCGTCCGAGGGTAGCTCCACCGACTGGAACGCTTAGAGGAGCTCCCGTGTCAATCACTTCCATTCCTCTCATCAGTCCATCTGTAGCACTCATAGCTACAGCTCTAACTCGATTATTTCCTAATAATTGTTGTACCTCACAAGTCACATTAATTTGCTGACCGATAGTATCTCGACCCTTAACTACCAAAGCGTTATAAATATTAGGCATCTTGCCCGGAGGAAAAACAACATCCAGTACTGGGCCAATAATTTGAGCGATACGCCCTAGGTTTTGTTCTTCAAGTGTGGAAACCGCAGGACTAGAAGGGGTAGGATTGATTCTCATAATTATAATTAAAGTAAAGTATGTCGAAAGTTTTTTTGAATAGTGCCATGCCAAGTCGAAAATAAATGTCCGATAGCAAGTTGATCGGTTAATTCAATAAGAAATAAATGGGAGTTAGCACTTGATTTAGTTGGTACCACCCAACCGAATACGATTCAATCGTTTACTCATTCAATGAGTAAATTTTCAAGTTCAGCCAATCCTTCTTTTTTCAAAAGAAATATTAAGTACATGAAATCACGAGTAAGTCTCTTTCATTTCTCTATCATTATAGAAAAACCATCCGTATTAGATTCTATTATCTATAGAATTCGAACCCGAACTCCATTTATGATTCATTATTTCGATCTAATTGGCCATTGTTCTTTTTTTTTTGAATAGTGCCATGCCAAGTCGAAAATAAATGTCCGATAGCAAGTTGATCGGTTAATTCAATAAGAAATAAATGGGAGTTAGCACTTGATTTAGTTGGTACCACCCAACCGAATACGATTCAATCGTTTACTCATTCAATGAGTAAATTTTCAAGTTCAGCCAATCCTTCTTTTTTCAAAAGAAATATTAAGTACATGAAATCACGAGTAAGTCTCTTTCATTTCTCTATCATTATAGAAAAACCATCCGTATTAGATTCTATTATCTATAGAATTCGAACCCGAACTCCATTTATGATTCATTATTTCGATCTAATTGGCCATTGTTCTTTTTTTTTTGAATAGATATTGGATTTCCGCCTATCTATTCTTTATACCCTTTTAGGATGAATTATGCCTATTTTCACATCTAGGATTTACATATACAACATATATCACTGTCAAGAGTGAATTTTTCTTAGTATTTAGATTCAAAATAAGAAGGAGATCCATTTGATTTTATTGTAAACTTGCAAAACAAACATTGGGTTTGGGTTGCGCCATATATATCAAAGAGTATACAATAATGATGTATTTGATGAATCAAATACATGGTCTAATAATGAACCATTTCATTTTAACATAACATTGAAATTAGTTGATAATATTAGTTTAATATTTTTTTCTCTTTTTTTTTTTTTTTTTTTTTGAAAAATTTTTGTCAAAGGTTTCATTCACGCATAATCTATATCGAGTAGACCTTGTCGTTGTGAGAATTCTTAATTCATGAGTTGTAGGGAGGGACTTATGTCACCACAAACAGAGACTAAAGCAAGTGTTGGATTTAAAGCTGGTGTTAAAGATTACAAATTGACTTATTATACTCCTGACTACGAAGTCAAAGATACTGATATCTTGGCAGCATTCCGAGTAACTCCTCAACCTGGAGTTCCGCCCGAAGAAGCAGGGGCTGCGGTAGCTGCCGAATCTTCTACTGGTACATGGACAACTGTGTGGACTGATGGACTTACCAGTCTTGATCGTTACAAAGGGCGATGCTACCACATCGAGGCCGTTGTTGGGGAGGAAAATCAATATATTGCTTATGTAGCTTATCCTTTAGACCTTTTTGAAGAAGGTTCTGTTACTAACATGTTTACTTCCATTGTGGGTAATGTATTTGGTTTCAAAGCCTTACGAGCTCTACGTCTGGAGGATCTGCGAATTCCCACTTCTTATTCCAAAACTTTCCAAGGCCCGCCTCACGGCATTCAGGTTGAAAGAGATAAGTTGAACAAGTATGGTCGTCCCCTATTGGGATGTACTATTAAACCAAAATTGGGATTATCTGCAAAAAACTACGGTAGAGCGGTTTATGAATGTCTACGTGGTGGACTTGATTTTACCAAAGATGATGAAAACGTGAACTCACAGCCATTTATGCGTTGGAGAGATCGTTTCTTATTTTGCGCCGAAGCAATTTTTAAAGCGCAGGCCGAAACAGGTGAAATCAAAGGACATTACTTGAATGCTACTGCGGGTACATGTGAAGAAATGATGAAAAGGGCCATATGTGCCAGAGAATTAGGAGTTCCTATCGTAATGCATGACTACTTAACTGGTGGATTCACTGCAAATACTAGCTTGGCTCATTATTGCCGTGACAACGGCCTACTTCTTCACATCCATCGCGCAATGCATGCAGTTATTGATAGACAGAAAAATCATGGTATGCATTTCCGTGTACTAGCTAAAGCATTACGTATGTCTGGTGGAGATCATATTCACGCCGGTACAGTAGTAGGTAAACTGGAAGGGGAACGTGAGATGACTTTAGGTTTCGTTGATTTATTACGTGATGATTATATCGAAAAAGACCGAAGTCGCGGTATTTTCTTCACTCAAGATTGGGTCTCTATGCCAGGTGTTCTGCCCGTGGCTTCAGGGGGTATTCATGTTTGGCATATGCCTGCTCTGACCGAAATCTTTGGGGATGATTCCGTACTACAGTTTGGCGGAGGAACTTTAGGACACCCTTGGGGAAATGCACCTGGTGCAGTAGCTAATAGGGTGGCTTTAGAGGCGTGTGTACAAGCTCGTAATGAGGGACGTGATCTTGCTCGTGAAGGTAATGAAATTATCCGTGAAGCTAGCAAATGGAGCCCTGAACTAGCCGCTGCTTGTGAAGTATGGAAAGAGATCAAATTCGAATTCGAACCAGTAGATAAGCTAGATAAAGAGAAAAAGTAAGTGTGCATAATTCAGTAATTCCTGTTTGTTCTCCTAATTGATTGCAATTAAAGTCGGCCCAATCTTTTCCTAAAAAAAAGATTGGGCCGATTGCCGAATAAAAAAAAAAGAATGAGCATTCTATACTATGTATTTGCATATATCTTTTATATGTACAGATGTACAGATCTTACCTATATATACAAGATAAGATCGAAGACTAAACAACTCAATACTTCTATTGTTTGTTGTTGGATCCATAGGATTGGATTAATTATGGATCCTTGGGATTGGTGGACTTTTTTATATCTCCTAGTTTCAGGCCATAGATCAAGCCAAGGGAAAGGCTCCTTTACCCATCCTATATATTGTCTTTTTCGTTCCATGTTAAAATAGAAACTTAATTATTTGATTATACGAAAACAAATTCTTTATTCTTTATTTATAGAAATAAACAACTATCTCTATTTTCGATGAGAATTTGTACATCACATGGAAGAAAGCTGTGTCTTTCTATTTTAAAATTGAGAAAAAGATTCTATCAATATATATTGAAGTGATACCTCGGCTTCCCACAAAAGAGAATCATTTTACTTTCACTATTTGATTTCTTATCAGAATTAAGCATACGAATCTAATCCTAATCATTAGGATTGTTAATTAATAACGAGTAAGTATTGAAAGAACGAGTAAGTATTGAAAGAACGAGTAAGTAGTGAAAGAAATGATTATCCATCGAATGTATTGTATTTCATCAAATAGGGGGTAGAAAGACTCTATGGGAAAATGGTGGTTCCGTTCGATGTTGTCTAACGAGAAGTTAGAACATAGGTGTGGGCTAAGTAAATCAATGGATAGTCTTGATGGTATTGGACATACCAGTAGAAGTGAACAACCTATTCTAAACGATACGAAGAAAAAGATTCTATCAATATATATTGAAGTGATACCTCGGCTTCCCACAAAAGAGAATCATTTTACTTTCACTATTTGATTTCTTATCAGAATTAAGCATACGAATCTAATCCTAATCATTAGGATTGTTAATTAATAACGAGTAAGTATTGAAAGAACGAGTAAGTAGTGAAAGAAATGATTATCCATCGAATGTATTGTATTTCATCAAATAGGGGGTAGAAAGACTCTATGGGAAAATGGTGGTTCCGTTCGATGTTGTCTAACGAGAAGTTAGAACATAGGTGTGGGCTAAGTAAATCAATGGATAGTCTTGATGGTATTGGACATACCAGTAGAAGTGAACAACCTATTCTAAACGATACGAAGAAAAAGATTCCTAGTTGGAATCATAGTGGTAATTATAGTTTCACTAATGTTGATTCTTTATTTGAAATCAAGGATATTTGGAGTTTGATCTCTGATGACACTTTTTTAGTTAGGGATATGTATGGTGACAGTTACTCTGTATATTTTGATATTGAAAATCAGATTTTTGAGGTTGACAATGATAGTTCTTTTCTGAGTGAACTAGAAAAAAAACTTTCTAGTTATTTGAGTAGGGGGTATAAGAAAAGAATCACTACTATTATCATTACATGTATGATACTCAATCTAGTTGGAATATCACATAATAGTTGCATTGATAGTTATCTTCGTTTTGAAGTCAGTATTAATAGTTCTATTTCGGGTAGTACCAACAATTACAGTGACAGTTACTTTTATAACTTCATTTGTACTGAAAATAGAAATAGTAGTGAGAGCGGTAGGTCTAGTAAAAGAACTAGAAAAAATTTCAATGATTTCCCATGAAGAAGTAGAATTCCATGAAGAAGTAGAATCAGATCCATGAAGAAGTAGAATCAGATTTCCATGAAGAAGTAGAATCAGATTTCCATGAAGAAGTAGAATCAGATTCCAGGAATCCATGAAGAAGTAGAATCAGATTTCCATGAAGAAGTAGAATCAGATTTCCATGAAGAAGTAGAATCAGATTTCCATGAAGAAGTAGAATCGGATTTCCATGAAGAAGTAGAATCAGACTCCATGAAGAAGTAGAATCAGACTTCCATGAAGAAGTAGAATCCAATGATTTCAATATAAATCAAAAATACAAACATTTATGGGTTCAATGCGAAATTGTTATGGATTAAATTATAAAAAATTTTTAAGTCAAAAATGAATATTTGTGAACAGTGTGGATATCATTTGAAAATGAGTAGTTCAGATAGAATTGAACTTTCGATTGATCCCGGAACTTGGGATCCTCTGAGATAAAGATATGATATCTATAGACCCATGATTTTCGTTCAAAAGAGGAACCTTATGGAGATCGTACGATTTTATCAAAGAAGGACAGGTTTAGCTGATGCTATTCAAACAGGCATAGGTCAAATAAATGGTATTCCCGTAGCAATTGCGTTATGGATTTTCAGTTTATGGGAGGTAGTATGGGCTCCGTAGTAGGCGAGAAATTACTCGTTTGATCGAGTATTGCTACTAATCGATCTCTACCTGTCATATTGTGTGTGCTTCTGGAGGAGCACGCATGCAAGAAGGAAGTTTGAGCTTGATGCAAATGGCTAAAATATCTTCTGCTTCATCTAATTATCAAATACAGATAAACAGTTATCTATGTATCAATTCTTACCTCTCCTACAACTGGTGGAGTAACAGCCATTTGTATTTTGGGATTCATTATTCGAACCTACGCCTACAGTTGCATTTGCGTAAAGAGTAGCAACATAATAAAGTAAGCCTGAAGGTTCACAAGTGTCGAGTATTATTCCATAAGGTTTATGCGACCCAATAGTACCACGTAATCTTTTAAAAGGTGTTCTGGGTGAGTTATTTCAGCTCACGGTTCTTTCCCTTGAATCCAAGTTCAAAAATGTAAAGTATAGCACTAGATTCAGTTATTTTTATTGTAGCAGAAGGAGCCATTTTCTTGTTACTGTTCCGCTGTTAAATAGGTCTGCTTGTCTAGGACTCGATCTTGGTCCCACTCCTAACGATCAAAGTCGAATCGCGAGCCTATGACTGGAAGCAAATTCATGAAACAACAACTGGTTACCGTATAGAAGCGTCCATAAACTGTAAATTCTTGACCAATTCGAAAGATCATTTCAAGTAGTTGAAATACCCTGAATTGTTTAATTGTTTTGTCAACTAAGGAAACTCATCAAATTCATAACTGTCTCAATGTAATCTTTCCTTCCTTTTTTTATTTTGATTGTCTGAATATTCAGTTAAGACCATTCCATGCTTTCCTGCCTTTTCGCCATGCATAAACGAAACCAACAATTGGGATAAGCCAAAAATTAAAGCTTCGATACAGACAGATAGACACCCAATACTCGAAACTCATTGCCCATGGGGGGATAAGAAAGACCGTTTCATCAACATCAAAAACAACAAAACTAGAGCAAACATGTAATAGCGGATTCGAACTTGTAACCACGCATCCCCAAATGGGTTCTATACCCGATTCATAACTAGAGAGCTTCTCTTGTCCGTCACTACCCGGGCCGGGCTAAAACTCCGGAAATTACCAATGCCAAGATCGGAATAACGCGTGATATGTATTAGAAATGCCCAGAAAATATCATATTCGTGAAGCCGAAACATAAATTTAACTCCTTTAATGTGGAATATGCGGAATATTCGATTCGAAGCGGATTTGTCAATTCATCCATAACTTCTTTATCTGAGCGAACCAGAATTGGATTTTGATCAATCAACTGCATAGTTTAGAAAGTTTGTTCTGTTTGCATGTTTTTGTTTAAAGATTCATCTAGGGAATCCCACTTACATTTTTTGATTTCGATTCTATTTAGATATGTGTAGATCATCGGATGCCTCTTACCCAAACACAACTCTCTCACTTTGGTCTTGGGTTCCTCCTATCCTCTAGAAAAAGTAAGAAAAATAAGACTAAATTCTATGCCTAAACTATGTCTATCCATAACGTAGAATAAACATCATAACCCTATAATATCGTACGTAAAATGTCCTATATTAAATACTAGAATACTATCGTCATTAGAAACTAGGTGATTATCTCTCATCCACATAATGAATAATAATAATTTCATTTCGAGGGGGGACGGGGCATTTTTAAAACTTAACTTTTTCAATAGTCATGATGTTGTAAAAGTCTATGGATTTCTAGCATTTTCTATTTATTCGAAGTTTTTCCTTTTCATTAAAATCTGGGTATAGGAATCATTGCTTCTATTGATTTGATACTAATATGAATACATTCTAATGCCGCGAATGATTTTTTATCTTTTTCTTGTCCCTGATTTCATTTTCTATTTTTCTTAATGGATTCACCGTTGAATAGAGAGTGACATATAACAACTTATATCTTTCCTATACAAAATTGGAACTTGGAACCTGGACTTCCCACCTCCTCAGAAATAAATAATAAAGTAATCGAGTTATTTCATATTAAGTTAGAATGAAAGATTCCAGTCTATTTCGGACCAATCTCTAGTACTAAACAAAGATTACGATTTGAAATGAACCAAAATACTTGTTTTTTTTGTTACGGCATAACGCTTATAACTTACTATATAATGGTAAGACCCAGCCATGGGTTAGATTTCGCTACACGAAACAGGTTTTACAGCAAACCCATACTATACAATGAAACATGCACGAGTGGATTAGTAATACGCGACGGAATCATAAATGTTACCATAACATTTTCAAATAGAAAGAATCACACATTATCGAATGATTCGACGGACCAAATCAAATCCACAAACCCACTCAACTCCTAGAATATAGAAAGAAGAACCGTAAGATATTTAGATGTATCCTGCCCAATTCGTTATCTCTCCATTACTCTGAATCAATCAAAAGGTTGCTCTTGTTCGCCAAAAAACGATAGTGCTTAGTTAGGGGATTCTCCAATACAGACAGACCCAAGACCAAGAAAACGAATAGGTCCTAGACCCATGTGACTTAGATTAGACTTTGTTTGGTCCCCTAGAAAGAAAACTATACTAAACTAAACTATAATATATTAGGATTAGCTATACGGACTCGAACGTAAACCTTCTTTCGGTAAAACACATCAGAACTGATTATTATCGAAATGATTCGAACTGTTTTCAAAGACCACATATCCTTTTGTTGTCATTGGGCTCTTTCATCAACCCCCCTTTGGTGGTTTGTAAAGATCAGTTTAGTCCCCATCTTTTTCTTTAGAGGAAGATAATGAGATGGTTCCATTTGTCTCTGATTATTATTTGATTCGAGTCTAGGAGAATACCAAATTGTTTCAAAGAATGGTTATTCTGACTAGGTCTGGCCTTCGCCTAGATCAACGCTACGTTAAATGGAATTGCTCATCCTTCCGCTGGCAACAGTCGAATATGAGCCGTCATACCCCTAAAGTTCATAGTCGCTAAAAGAGGTTATTGTGGATGCCTATACCTTATGCCTATCATTTTGAATGGGCTTGGTATTTACCTTATCAACTATCAAATCAATGGCGGGTTCTATTGATTGGCAACTAATTCGGCCCTGAATCGGACCGAACCAATATTTGTCCAGTCTATTGTTCTCTTGTTCCTCGAACCTCTGTAGTAAGACATTGATTCTCATACTATCACTTATGTTCGTTGCATAATAGGCTCCGTTTGAAAAAGCATGGCGCGCGTGTAAACGAGGGCTCTACTACACCAACTTGAGCTTAGCCCTTGTCATAGCATCTTAACAATAGAGAATTTCTTCAAGATGGATAGTCCATAATCCACATCATAGCTGCTTGATCTATTATTTTATTTACGCTTAAACAAACAGATTGTATTTGCTTATAAATAATAGTCCACTATAATCCCCGAAGTGTGGGTTATTTTTGTGGTATAATGACCTACTTAACTCAGTGTAAAGTATGCTTTCATACGTCGGGAGTCCTTGGTTCAAATCCATAGTAGGTAGGAACTTATTAGATACCGGGAGTCGATGAAAGATATCTAATAAGTTTTTCTACCCATCTTCTTTTTTTGTTTTATCAGATTAGCTTGATGGTTCCAATTGCAGAATCAACATGTGGTGTTCATAACGAACTTTTTAAAAAACTTTCTCTTTTTATTTTGATGTATTGACTTGGACTATATGAAATACATTTACAGCCTCTACTCGTGTCCTCGCTCGTCTGAGAGCTAGATTCGCTTTCAATTGCTTGTCTCTTATACCCTTCGAGCTCTACTCAAGTTGCTTCCCTATTTCAAGCGCTTGTTGAGCTTCTGCGGATCAATGTCATACTTATTTCTGCATCATTTCCTAAATGTGATGCTCATTATTACCTATTCTAGCGAAACCACCCCTCATAGCCACGCCGTTAACCATTGGTCGTTGTTGAGGCCGTATTCCTCAACAGACCTATTTTCACAGCCGTGGCAAATGGGCGTGTTTGGTAATACGCCAATTTGGCCACTATTAGTATATAAATTATTTTCTTTCACGTCGGCGTCCAAATAATTTCGATTAGGAGTCAGTACCAATAGGATTTTAAGGTCATTTCTTTCTTCAATTGCTCTCCTCTTCTAAGTCATACTTTTCGCGGTAGCTTCTTCGATGTTACCTACTAAATAAAAGGCCTGCTCGGGAAGACTGTCTACCTCTCCGGAAAGGATCAGTTTAAACCCCCTAATGTTTCTGCAAGCCCAACATATTTTTCTGGAGAACCAGTACATACTTCTGTTCATACTTCTGCCACGAAGAAGGTTGTGATAAGAAACGCCTTCGATTTTTCGTGCTCTTGCTACTTTAAACGTCTTCTTCGATAATTCGTCAACCCCAGAATAGCTATAATGTCCTGAAGTTCTTTGTAACGTTGTGAAGTTTGCTTACTCTTTGCGCAGGTTTCATAATGTTCCTCGCCAACGATCCGAGTTTGTAACATAGTTTGACGTTAATCTAAAGGGATCCACTGCTTCCTAAATACCTTTGGCAGCTAATCCGCTTGATAATACGGTAGTAGCATCTAAATGTGCAAATGTTCGGGCAGGCGCATGGTCGTCAACTCGTCCGCGGTACAAATAACGCTTGGGATCACGTTATAGATCCTCTTTGTAGAAGTAATTCTTTCTTGCAACAACCGCATTTCTGTACTAAGGGTAGGTTGATAACGCCCCGCAGAAGGCATTCTCCCCATAAGGCGGATACTTCTGATCCTGCTTGGACGCACGAAAGATTTCGTCGATTTGCATAGATTACGGCTTGTTCATTAACATCCCGGAAATATTCCGCCATAGTTTAGGGCAGTCAAACCAACGCTCATCACGGCTCCGCGGTTCATTCATTTGACCATAGACTAGAGCTACTTTGTTCGGCAATATTTTTTTCATTACTTACCCGAATTCTTTCATTTCCATGTAAAGATCATTTCCTTCACGAGTACGGTCGCCTACTCCGCCAAATACAGATACGCCTTCCCCGATGAGCTTTTGGCAATGTTGTTGATCAATTCCATGATGAGTACTGTATTTTATACCTACTCCAGCCCTCCAAATAGTCGATTTTTCCTCCACCGGCGAAAGGATCTAAAAGATCCACTACTGTTAATTCCTGTTTCAAGATTGATAATTCGTCTCTAACGGTATAAAGGCGGTGCAGGTCTATGAATAGTAGATGTTGTGCTAGTATCTACAACAGGACCTAATTATCCACAGGCTCCCCAGAACGTGAACATTCGTCCGAGGGTAGCTCCACCGACTGAACGCTTAGAGAGCTCCCGTGTCAATCACTTCCAGTCCTCTCATCAGTCCATCTGTACACTCTATCTACAGCTCTAACTCGATTATTCCTAATACTTGTTGTACCTCACAAGTCACATTAATTTGCTGACGCGATGTAATCTCGACCCTTTAACTACCAAGCGTATAATATTAGGCATCTCCGCGGAGGAAAACAACATCCATTCCGGGGCCAATAATTGAGCGATACGCCTAGTTTTGTTATCATGGCAGTGGGAAACCGCCAGGACTAGAAGTGGTAGATTGATCTCATAATTATAATTAAAGTAAATATTCGAAAGTTTTTGAAATAGTGCCCATGCCCAAGGTCGAAACTAAAGTTCCGATAGGCAAGTTGATCGGGTAATTTCATAAGAAATCCATGGGAGTTAGCACTTGATGTAGTTGGTACCACCCACCGAATACGATTCAATCGTCTTACTCATTCAATTGAGTAAATTTGTCAAGTTCAGCCAATCCTTCTTTTTTTCAAAAGGAACTATTAAGTTCCATGAAATCACGAGTAAGTCCTCTTTCATTTCCTATCATTATAGAAACCATCCGTATTAGATTCGATTATCTATGAAATTCGAACCCGAACTCCTTTATGATTCATTCTTTCGATCTAATTGGCCATTGTTCTATTTTTTTTTGAATAGATATTGGTTTCCGCCCTATCTATTCTTTATAACAAACCCTTTAGGATGACTTATGCCTCTTTTCACATCCAGGAGTGACATATACAACATTATACTGTCAAGAGTGATTTTTCTTAGTATTTAGATTAAATAATAAGAGATCCATTTGATTTATTGTAAACTTGCAAACCAACATTGTTTTTGGGTTGCGCCATATATATCCAAAGAGTATACATAATGAGTATTTGTATGAATCATACTTGGTCCTAATAATGACCCATTTCATTTTATAAACATAACTTGAAAGTTATTGATAATTTAGTTTTAATATTTTTTTTCTCTTTTTTTTTTTAAAAATTTTTGTCAAAGGTTTCATCACCGCATAATCTATATCGAGTGACCTTTCGTTGTGAGCATTCTTATTCATGATTGTAGGGAGGGGACTTATGTCACCCCAAACAGAGACGAAAGGCAAGTGTTTGATTAAAGCTTGTGTTAAAGATAAAATTGACTATATACTCCTGACTACGAATCAACAAAGAACTGATATCTTGCAGCATTCCGAGTAACTCCTCAACCTTGAGTTCCGCCCGAAGAAGCAGGGGCTGCGGTATCTGCCGAATCTTCTACTGTTACATGTGACACCTGTGTGGACTGATGGACTTACCAGTCTTGAATCGTTACAAAGGGCGATGCTACCCATCGATGCCGTTGTTGGGGAGGAAAAATCAATATATTGCTTAATGTAGCGTATCGTTAGACTTTTTGAAGAAGGTTTCTTTACTAACATTTTTACTTCCATTGTGGGTAATGTCTTTTGTTTTCAAAGCCTTACGCGCTCTACGTCTGGAGGATCTGCGACTGTGGGGGGTGGTCGGGCGGGGCACTTCTTATATCCAAAACTTCCCCGGCGCCCAGGGCCCGCCTCACGGCATTCCAGGGTTGGAAAGGATAAGTTGAACACGTATGGTCGTTTCCCCTACTGGGATTGGGTACTATTAAACCAAAATTGGGATTAGCTGGCTAAAAAACTACGTAGAGCTGTTTATGCCATTCTACGTGTGTGGACTACCTTGATTTAACCAAAGATGATGAAACCGTGAACTACGTCACACGCATTTATGCGTTGGAGAGATCGTGTTCCTTATTTTTGCGGCCGAGCAATTTTTAGGCGCAGTCCGAAACAGGGTTGGAAATCAAATGACATTAACTTGAAATGCTACTTGCCGGGTACATTGAAGAATGATGAAAAGGCCATATTTCCCTCCATAGGAGTGCCTATCGTCCTGCATGACTATACGTTAACTGTTTGGCTTCACTATTCACTGCAAATACTAGCTCTTGGCCTCATTTTTGGCCGGACAACGGACCTACTTCTTCTTCACACCATCGCGCAATGCAGGCAGATTTATTGATAGACAAAAATCATGGTTGCATTTTTTTCCTTCCTTGTACTCGCTAAAGGGCATTTACGTATGTCTGGTGCAGATCATATTCCTAAGGTTCACTAACGTTGGATGTGGAGGGGGGTCAACTGGAAGGGGAGACCACGTGAGATGACGTGTTATACTTTTACTGAATCCGTTCTTCGACTGAAGACGAGGGGAGTGCTGAGAGAGGTGTGCGTCTAAATGCGCCTCGTTCTGCCTGTAACCGTGGGGTCTTGCGCTTGTCACCAGTCTTTGCCGTCGTGGGTCGCCGTTCAAGACGGTGTCATTCGTCGCTATCCAGTGTTCGCCCGGGCTTCAGGGTATTCATGTTTGGCAGTGCCGGCTCCCGCGTGCTGACGGAAATCTTGGGGGATGGGAGGTTCCGTACTACGTGGTGGCGGAGAGACAGGCATAATTCGCCGCGGGGGGGGGGAAATGCACCTGGGCAGTACTAAGAGTGGGCTCAAGCGTGGGTACAAGCTCGGATGGGGAACGCTGAGCTGGCGCGTGAGGTAATGACAATTATCCGTGCAGCTATCAATGAGCCCCTGACTAGCCGCTGCTTGGGAAGTAGAAAGAGATCAAATTCGACTGCGACCAGTCTTTATAGCTAGTAAAGGAGAAAAAGTAGTGTGCTCATTCAGTAAATTTCTGTTTGTTCTCCTAATTGATTGCAATAAGTCGGCCCAATCTTTCCTAAAAAGATTGGCCGATTGCCGACTAAAAAAAACAGATGATCATTCTATACGATGTCTTTGCATAGAGCTTTTATTGTACAGATGTGACAGATCTTACCTATATATACAAGATAATATTCGAAACTACACACTCAATACTCTCTATTGTTGGTTGTTGGATTCCATAGGATTGGATTAATTATGGATCCCTGGATTGGTGGACTTTTTATATCTCCTAGTTTTCAGGCCATATATCGCCAATGAGGTTCCTTTTACCCCATTCCTATATATGTCTTTTTCGTTCCATGTTAAAATAAAACTTATTCTTTGATTATACGAAAAACAATTCTTTATTCTTTGTTGTTGATTTATAGAAATAAACAACTATCTCTATTTTCGATGAGAATGTGTTACATCACATGGAATAATCTGTGTCTTTCGATTTTAAAATTGAGAAACAGATTCTATCAATCTAATGTGAAGTGAGACCTCGGCTTCCCACCAACGAGAATCATTTTACCTTTCACCTATTTTGATTCTTATCAGAAGTAAGCATACTAATCTAATCCTAATCATTAGATTGTTTACTTAATAACGGAGTAAGTAGAAAGAACGCAGTAATAGGGAAAGACATGATTATCCATCGAATGTCTTGTATTTCATCAAATAGGGGTAGAAAGACGCTATGGGAAACTGGTGGTTCCGTTTCGATGTTGTCTAACGAGAATTTTAGACAATGTTTGGCTTTAAAGGGTCAAATCATGGATAGTCCTTGATTGGTATTGACATACCAGTAAGAAGTGAACAACCTATTCTAAACGATAACGAAGAAAACGATCTCGTTGAGATCAATAGTGGTTAATTATAGTTTTCACTAATGTTATTCTTTATATTTGAATCCAGGATTTTTGGAGTTTGATCTCTGATGACACGTTTTTAGTTGAGGGATAGAATGGTTCCTGTTTCCTGCTTTATATTTTGATATGAAAATCAGATTTTTTGAGGTTGACAATGATAGTTCTTTTCTGAGTGAACTAGAAAAAAAAACTTTCTAGTTATTGAGTAGGGGGATAAGAAAAGAAGCACTACTATTTTTTTTATACCAAAAAGACATGTATAAACTCAATCTAGTTGGAATAATCACATTAATATTTGCATTGATAGTTATCTCGTTTTGAAGTCATATTATAGTTCTATTTGTAGTACCACCTTACAGTGACAGTTACTTTTTATAACTTCGATTGTTGTCTGAAATAGAAAGTATGAGGAGAGCGGTAGGTCTAAGTAAAAGACTAGACAAAATTTCAATGATTCCATGAATAAGTAAGAATTCCATGAATAAAGTAGAATCAGATTTCCATGAAGAGATAAATCATATTTCCTGAGAAGTATACTCAGATTTTTCCATGAAGCAGTAAATCGATTCCATGATAGTAGAATTCCTAATTCCATGAAGAATTAAATCATATTTCCAGTAAGAGTAGATCAAGATTTCATGAAGAAGGTAATCGGATTCCTGAAGAGTAGAATCAACTTTCCATTAAGAAGGTAGATCAGACTCCATGCAGAAGTAAATCCAATGAATTTCATATAAATCAAAAATCAAACTTTATGGGGTTCAATGCGAAATTTATGGATTAAATTATAAAAAATTTTTTTAGTCAAAATGAATATTTGTGAACAGTGTGGATATCAATTTGAAAAGAGTAGTTCAGATAGAATTGACTTTCGATTGATCCGGACTTGTGATCCCTGGATAAAGAATATGAATCCATAGACCCCATTGATTTCGTTCAAAAGAGGAACTTATGGAGATCGTATCGATTTTTCTCAAAGAAGACAGTTTTAGCTGATTGCTATTCAAACAGCATAGGTCAAATAAATGTATTCCCCGTAGCAATTGGCGTTATGGATTTTCAGTTTATGGGAGGTATAATGGGATCCGTATTAGGCGAGAAAATTACTCTTTTGATCGAGTATGCTACTATCGATCTCTACCTGTCAGTTATTGTGTGTGCTTCTAGAGGCACGCATGCAAGAAGGAAGTTTGAGCTTGATCAAATGGCTAAAAAATCTTCTTCTGCTTCATCTAATTATCAATCAATAAAAAGGTTATTCTATGTATCAATTCTTATATCTCCTACAACTGGTGGAGTACCGCCATTTTGGTTGTTGGGGATATCATTATTCTGAACCTAACGCCTACATTAGCTTTTGCGGGTAAAAGAGTACTTGAACAAACATAAAAAAAGGGGGTAATACCCTAAGGTTGCACAAGTGCTGATATTTTATCCATAAAAAGGTTTAATTCGACCCATAGTAACCACGTAATCTTTTAAAAGGGGGTCTGGTGAGTTATTTCAGCTACCACGGTTCTTTCCCTGAATCCAAGTTCAAATGTAAAGTATAGCACGAGATTCAGTTATTTTATTTGTAGCGACCAAGTATTTAATTTCGTCGTAATTCAGGTGGTTTCTTTGGTGCCCTAATAGTTCTCCTTGTAATAAGAGACGAGGTTCGGATCTTTTTATTTTATATTTTATTATAATTTTATTATTCTTTCATTTATTATGTTTATATTA
This sequence comes from Musa balbisiana, assembly GCA_004837865.1. Taxonomy (NCBI): domain Eukaryota; kingdom Viridiplantae; phylum Streptophyta; class Magnoliopsida; order Zingiberales; family Musaceae; genus Musa; species Musa balbisiana. Next base: position 53,235 of record PYDT01001815.1, read on the forward strand.
TTTATAATTATAATTATAATCTAAATAATATAATAATAACTAAATAGAACAAATTTTTTAGAATATTTTAGATATGAATATATTTTCTATCTAATCACATTTTCTATCAATCATATAAGAATTATAGTTGATATTAACTTATTACTTATAAATCAATACATTTATTATCTTTTTTATAATATATTTATCATATATAATGGCTTGATATTACTTTTGATAATAGATCTTGATATACTTAAATAATAGATATATCATAATAATAGATATATCATAAGAAGATATCTTTCTAATAGAATAGAAATATTAAAACAGATAGAAAATAGTCATTGATGCCCTATTCTATTGACAGATCCCACTTACCCTCTATTTTTTATGCCCTTTAGTGGCCCTAGTATTTCCGGCAATTGCATGGTTTTCCTATTTCTTCTGTCCAAAAAATAAGATTGTCTAGACCCATGGGACCGAATCTTATGCAATTTATTTCAACACTGTATGATATACAGAATTTTCTCGTGTAATATGGTATGATATTGGCTCTTTCCGAACACACAAGTGAAGAACTGTTATGCGGATATAGGAATCTGCATAATGCATGATATGTGAATATAGCTGGTTCCAAATGGATAGTGAATATTTTAAATAGAAAGTCAATGTATCTAACCAATTACCCTACATGTTTCCAATCAAATAGTGCTAGTTGATGAAAGTTACCTTCGGTATCAAGAAAGGTAAAGTAAAATTTATTTGGTTTTTCGCTCAATTCAATCGAATCAAACTGGATCTAGTATAGTATGAATTGGCGATCAGAACATATATGGAGAGAGACTTATAACTGGGTCTCGAAAACGAGTAATTTTGGCTGGGCCTGATCTTTTTTTAGGTTCACTAGGATTCCTTAGTGGTTTGCACTTCCATTATCTTGGTAGGAATTTTGATTCCGTAATTTCCCTCTCAGCAATCATTATTTTTTTTTGTCCACCCGGTGACTTGGATGTCTTTCCCTACTAACGGTCGCGGGTCTATTGCATTAGCTCGATTTGTGGGGCACAATTTCGTGAATGTAGTAGCGGTTATGACCGATTCGATAGAAGGAAGGAATAGTGTGTATTTTTCGCTGGGGATTTTCCTGGAATAAATCGTCGCATCTGTCCTTCTCTCTTTATGAGAGATATCCAATCAATCAAATAGGTTAAAGAGGGTCTTTATCCTCGTCGTGTCCCTTTATATGGAAATCAAGGCCAGGAGCATTCCCTTGACTTCGTACTGATGTAAATTTTACTACTCCACGAGAATTGAACAAAAGCTGCCGAATTGGCCTATTTCTTGCGCGTACCCTTGAAGTATTTTGAAACGAACTGAATTTGAAGAATAAATGAAGAATAAATATTTTCTCAAGATTGGTGGAGGAACTTTAAACCATCCGAACAGTCTTTCGTAATACAGAATTCAATCTTTGTAGGCCCCAGAATTTGAATTGATACCCTTTTCGTTGACGGTGAAACCTTGCGAAGAATTAATTGATCCGGGGGGAGTTTTTTCGTCTCGAAACTCGATTCGTTACGTCAAGTGGGTTGTCGAGTATGCCTCGAAGGAACAAATGAAAATAAAATTGGTTCACATTTGCCCAATTGAGATATCCGAATAATAGTATTTCTTTTTTTTCCTCATTTTCCATCCGAAAAGGACTCTTATTCTATGTTCTATATTCATTCTAAATTAATCAAAAATAACATGATTACACAATAATAGGAAAGGAACTAACCCCCTAGTTCAATACTGGTTAACAACTCTGCTTCAAGACATATCAATCAGATAGAGTCAACGAATGAAGCAGTTCCTTTAACAATCAATTCCCAGAACCAAAAATGAAAAAAAAGAAAGCCATTGCCTCCTCCCCATATCTCGATCTATAGTATTTTTGCCCTGGGGGTCTCTTTCTCATTTAATAATGTTGGAACCTTGGGTTACTAATTGGTGGAATACCAGGCCATCGAAAATTTTTTGAATCATATCAAGAGAAAAACGTTCTGGAAGATTCATAGAATTAGAAGAACTATTCTATTGGACGAAATGATAAAGTAGTACCCGAAACGCGATACAAAAACTTCATATAGGAATACCCAATGAAACAATACAATTAGTCAAAGCCAACCATGAATATGATTCCATATCATTTTGCCTTTCTCGCAAATATAATCTGTTTCGCTATTCTAAGTGGTTTTTTTATTCTGCTAATGAGACTCGTCATCTTAATTCTTGGGTTCAGGAATTCCTCTATAACTTAAGTGACCAATAAAAGCTTTTTTCTATTCCCTTTTAGGTACTGATTTTGGATCGATTTCACCATCGACCCATGGTTGGTAACTAATGATCGGTTTCGGTCTACACGATTTGGATTGGATCATACGATCAAATTAATCTGGTCTTGTTTCCCTTTTCAGTTATTCTAGATACATGTGAAATATGGATCTTCCTTTTGTTAAATCGTTAGCTCCTTCGCTTGTAGTCCATTGGATCCTTCCCATGATGAAAAAGAACTCATTGGATCTTATTATATCAATCAATCAGAATCTTCTTCGTGTAAGAAAGAAAGTATTTCAATTTTAACTTCATTTTTATACTTTTATATGTTCAAGTTATTCGTCCTATATTCCTTACAATTATCAGTCAATGACGACTCGTGATAGTGAACCTATACTAGCTACCTATCTATTTATTGTAGAAATCCGATCAAGATTGGACATGCAAAATAAAATACTTTTTCTTGGGTAAGAATAGATGATCTCGATCCATTTCTGTATCGATCAGGATATCTGTCTACTCGTGCATCTATTTCAAATGCATATCCCAGTTTTGCGCAGCCGGGTTATGAAAACCCGCGAGAAGCAACGGGATCGAATTGGTATGTGCCAATTGTCCCTTTAGCTAATAAACGCCGTGGTATTTGAAGTTCCGCAGCTGTGCTTCCTGTACGGTAATTTGAACAGTTGTTCGAAATACCTTATTATCAGCAACTGAAACAATTTCTTGCTAATGGTAAAAGGGGACTTTGAATGTGGGTGTGTCTCATTTTCCCGACGGATTCGAATTAGCCCCCCTTGAGCGTTTTCTCCTGATTTGAAAGAAAGATAGGAAATCTGTACTTTTTCATAGTTATATCGTCCCATAAAAAATAATTGTGATAGGGTCCTGTGTCCCGTCAAAATATAGTGCAATCGTCTTTTCTCCTTCTTTCCCCCTACCCTGCTACGAAGAAAGACGTTCACATTCTTAAAATTACTCCCATATACTTAGGTGGGAACAGAGGAAAGTGGTCAGATTTATTCCTGATGGTAGCAAAAGACAGTACATCTATAATGTCTACATCATCAGTATAGTTAAGCAGATAGTACGTAAAGAAAAAGGGGGATATGCAATAACCATAGTTGATGCATCGGATGGACATCAGTGGTTTGAGATTATACTCAGGACCCTAACTTCTTGTTTCAGAGGGTGAATCCATCAGCTTGATCAACCATTAACAAGCATCCCAATGGTGGGAGCTTTGGTCAGGGAGATGCAGAAATAATAGTGCTTCAAGACCATTACTTTTCCAAGGTCTTTTGTTCCTTCTTGGCATCTGTGTTATTTGGCACAATTTTTTTTTGGTTCTCTAAAAAGAAACAGTTTGAACAGGTTCAATTGTACGAAATGAATTTCAGGTGCAGAGATCCTAACATCAGTTGGTAAAAAGCGCCGAATGTTTTTGATCATCAATTATGTATGATCAAAAATCTGGAAACCTTTTTTGGGTTGTTTGTATACTTTTTTTTTTTTTTTTTTCGTTTGCGGGGGGGATGTCTGAATTCATTTACTTTGTATCCTATTCTTAGTAAGATACAAAGACATCCAAGAAAGAGAATCAGAGCAGGATGGAAACATGAAAGACATGCAATCTTTTAGGAGGGATTACATCTTTTACGAGTCTTCTATTCGACACCAAAACAAGGGCGTAAAATCCTTTTTCTTGTGTCGTCTTATATCGAAATAATAATTATTTTTTTCTCCTGTTCGTCAAAGATTACCATTCCCTTCTTTTTCCGGGTCCACCAGAACTCTTTTGGTTAGATTCTAGAAGTTGTGGACAAACAAAAGAAGAAGGATTAGGGGAATATTGATTGAGCAAATAGAACGTCTTCAAATTAACTTAAACTTTAAACTTCGGAACTTATCAAGAGAATTTTCAAACAATTATATTAGATGAAGTTTTATAGAGTAAGTTTCTATTAGTCGTTTATGTAGAAAATGATAGTAGTTTAGTATAACTGCTTTTGTCAGGATGTTATGCCGTGAAATCTATATACTCATTGTATGATTCAGAATCCCATTGATTACTCTTTTCTTGTTTCTTCATACGATTAATTATTATGGGGAAAAGGAAGAACAGAGACTATGAATCAATCAATCTGATGCAATCTTCAAAACTTATTAAGAAAACAAAGAATAGAGTGGTTTTGAACATCAGAGCAAAGGATCCGTTTTGTCATTTCTTTCTACGATATAATATTTTGTGATTAGTTGAGGGCCAATTTGTATGTTTGGAATAGATCAAATCTTCCTACTACTTCCTTATAAGAGTACGAAAAGAACTCAACGGGACCTTACCCTCTTTGTCTAATTTAGAGCGCTAAGTCCCGTTTTTGGTTTTTTTTTGAGTTCTTTTCTTACTCTTTCATTCTACAATCCGGTTTATTCCGATTACTAGAGAGATGAACCCAACCCAGAATATGAACCGTAAAAGAAAACACCTATTAAACGCTCACAGGAAAGACCAGTTACAGTACCAACCACCAAAGGGAATCCTTCCGTAGTCTCGGCATTTCCCCTACTTTCCTCCAACATTTTCTCAATGCTCAGCTAGAGACAAACAGTCATGATAATTATGAGGATGGTATCGTTCCGAATGGATAAGATAATTCCTACTATTCTCTTTCTTTCTTTCATTGAAATGAATTGGAAATAACAACAGCAAGTACAAAATAGTAATAAACCCCAGGATAGACAGGTACGATTCATCCCCATTTTGTTCATTCCGGTTTGATTGTGGCATAGCTCTATAATTAAAATTATGTTTACGTTGGAGAACTGCATTGCTGATATGACCCCAAAAAGAAACGGTAGTACAGCTAGTCCTTGACAGCCAACAATCGCACTGTAAAAATGATAGTTCGATCTATGGTCATTGGGGGCCTCTAAAAGGATTTCCCTTCATCAGTTGTTCCAAAGAATCAAACGGCCGGTTATCAATGAATACCTTGTCGCTCTCTTGAATACTCGTTTGGCCGAGACTTCAACACGTCGTAATGCTTAAACCCGTACTGACGAATAACCAACCCGCAATGAATAGTAAGGTATAGTATGCTTTGTGACCCAGTATCGAATACTTGTAATACTATCAGCAAAAGACGTTTCTCCCGTGCTTCCAGACATTCTTAGCTTCCACAAATTTGTGTACATTTCAAAAAAGGGAATCGATTCCTTTAAAGATGTGATCATTAAATGGAAAACTCCTTGATATGCATCTTTGTAGAATCGTCAATTTTGTACCAAAGGTTATTTCAAGTATAACCGATCAGTATAGCTACCTTCCTCTGGGACATAACGCATTCTCGAATCGGTACCGAAATGCTACCGTTCGGTTCCTTTTCTTTCTTCTTTTTTTGTTCCTTGTCTATGCATAACTCTAGTGTTATTCATGAGTCACCGTACTTCACAAACGTGTACTCAAATTCCTTAAAGATTTCCATTATTGGTCGGAATAGACAGTCACGATCTTGGAACAGGCCGTGAATCGATGGTTTCTAATAATTTTTAAGCATATTAGAATATTCACTTATGGCAACATATTATAATATTCACACAATTCAGTTATATTTATCTAACTCTATAATAAAACCCATTTGGGTTAAAAGTTTTTTGTTCAATCTTGGTTTATTCAGTAAATTGGTGGGTCATAATAGCAATAAATCTACTGTAATAACAAATACAATAGTATATACTATATTATGTGAACGAACGAATATACTATCTTATTGAAAGTAAACAGAACCCAGTTTGAAGCATTCATATTCGTGAGCAACCGTTATTGTTGTAGATCCAAAAACCCAAAGGGTTCGTTCTTGCCAACTAGAAGTATGGAACTCCATGATATGGAAGCAGAATATAGAATCTAAAAGGATCAATGAAGTTGTTTCGTCTTTGAATCGATGGACCTGAAAAAAAGAATAAAAATATAAAAATTAAAAATAAAGTAAGGTTTTATTTTTTTTCGATAGATCGTGGGAACCTTTTTTTTTCTTTTCATCGAAATAATGTTATGGGCAATTTAAGCACCTATTACTGTACTGAGTCAATGATTAAAATAATAAAGGTAAATAGGATCGGCCGTTCGTTCCAAAAAAGATTAGATCCTATTGAAAATAGAAAAAAAAGGAAATGATTAAAATGGAATTTTCAATCAATTCTTTTATTCCAAAATTACTTAAATTACTTATATTTTAATTTCAATTATTTTTTAATTTATTTAATATTTAAGTATAAGTCTATAAGTAATTTAGTTTTGAATGAAGGTACACGGCACATTCCTTATACTATTACTTTTACTTTATACTTTATATTTTACTTACTTTTACTATATTACTTTATTGCAACTCACAAATTCCACATGACTCTGTTGAATTCCGAATCATAGGATCGGTCATTCACAGCAGATGAATCGAATTTTCTACCTATGTCACTCTTAGTTAGTCCTTATCTATAATGACTGATGGATCCATATTTTCAATTGAACTAACTAATTCTGTCCAATTGATTTTTTCTTGGCCGTCGGATTTTGTAAAATTGACACTGCGGTAGTGTTTTATCACATATGTAGCAAAGACATCTCTAATTTGCTCTTTCCTGCTTACTATAACTAGTTATTTCTGGTTTCCTACTTCTTGCTTTACGATAACCTCAGCTCTATTCATTGGTTTGAACAAGTTATACGACTTATTTGAAATGAAGTTTAATGACAAATTGATAAAAACGAATATTTCTCGGAGATTTCCGGGATTCTATGTTCTTTCTCACATCAATGCCAATTCTCTTGGTTCATTGAGATTCAAGGATAATTTAAGATTAATATTTAGGGATAGATTCTTACCTTTCTTTATCCCCTTAAAAAACCGAAATGATTGAAGTTTTCTAATTTGGAATAGGTCTTAGGTCTAATTCCTATTACTTAGAGGATTATTCGTAACCGCAATATTTACAATATAGACGTGGTATCAGTTGGACCTTTGATGAGGTTAATATTTCTTTCTTTTTTTGATTGACCTCCTGCAGGAAGGAGGTCTCAAATTCAAGTTTCAAGTTACAATTCAAAACTTTTTGTTTTGTTCAAAATTATTTTATGTGTGAGTCGACATCAAATAAACCGAATCACGCCTCTGTAGGATTTGGAAACTCACGACATTTCGGGTTTGGAAGACCCGCGTCTCTACCGAAACTAGAAAATAAGGAGCGCTTTTCTTATCCTTATGGACAGGGAGATACGACTTGTACTGTAAAGAAAGGTAATTTTTGTCTACCCACAATCGTCTTGCATAACATATAGTATGTCAAGACCAGCAAGATTATGTCCAATTTTAACTCGATCCATGAATCCCTCGTTACTGGCCCATGGGAGAAGATAATAGGTTAGGGATGACAGGAATTTGAACCGCGTGACCATTTTGTACCAAAAACAAACTGCCGACTACCAAGCTGCGCTACACTACCTTTTCAAAATTGTTGTACAGTTTAATTTGTACAAAATCCCTGTTCTTGTGTCCATATCGTTCATTTTTCTCCTCCACTATATACAATTTTCTGTCATTCTTCTTTTGGTTTTGTTGGTTTCATATAATAAAAGGAAATATATACATCGGAACCCCTCAGAGAATAGGTATCCAGAAAATCCGAAAAAAAATTTAACCCTTTCATGGCATTCGGACAAGGTTTTGTTTCTATAGATTTTCCAATACAATCATGAAATACACATGTTCATTACAGAAATTTTTATATCCACATACATAATTTCCAACATATACTAAGCATGTAATCATGTAAAACATCATAGCAATTGAGTGATTTGATTATTGAAATCAAGAAAGTCTGAAAA
>PYDT01000022.1:0-10000 GCA_004837865.1 Musa balbisiana
CAAGTACCGCCGCGTCCTGGGCCGTCGCAAGGAAAACTATAACCGAAATCCTTTTTATCTGGCATTAACTTGGAACCACGTGCATCTAAAGCACCTTTTACTAAAATCAATGTAGTTGTATGCAAACCTAGAGCAATAGCATGATGAACCAAGAAGTCCCCAGGACCTATTGTTAAGAAGAGTGAATTACTATTCTCATTAACAGCATTCAACCAGCCCGGTAACCATATGCTTCGACCTGCATTGAATGCTGGGCCATTCGTTGAAGATAAGAGTACATCGAACCCATATGAAGTCTTACCATGAGCGGATTGTATCCATTGGGCAAATATAGGTTCAATCAAGATTTGTTTTTCCGGAGTACCAAAAGCGAGCATAACATCGTTATGAACATAAAGGCCCAAGGTATGGAACCCAAGAAACAGGCTGGCCCAACTTAAATGAGATATGATAGCTTCTTTGTGGTCTAACATTCTTGCCAATACATTATCCTCATTCTGTTCTGGATTGTAATCTCTAATGAAGATATAGCTCCATGAGCAAAGGCTCCTGTCATGATAACCCTGCGATGTATTGGTGATGAGTATATAACGCAGCTTGAGTAGTAAAGTCTTGTGCTATGATGCATAAGCAGGTAAAGAGTACATGTGTTGAGCTACTAAGGAAGTAATACCCCTAAAGAGGCTAGAGCAAGACCTAATTGAAAATGAAGCGAATTATTGATTGTGTCATAAAGACCCTTATGCCCACGCCCTAATCGACCCCCTGGAGGAATATGTGTTTCTAAAAGATCTTTGATACTGTGCCCATCCCGAAGTTAGTTCGATACATATGACCAGCGATCAGGAAAATAAAGGCAATAGCTAAATGATGATGAGCAATATCGGTCAGCCATAAACTTTGCGTTGTGGATGAAATCCACCGAGAAGGGTTAGAATGGCAGTTCCTGTTCCTTGGGAAGTACCAAATAAATGGCTACTCGAATCAGTGTTTGGGCATAAAGATTCCACTGACCCGTAAAAAGTGGTCCACCCTTGAGGATAGGGTAATACATCTAAAAAATTATTCCATCTGACGTTACTGTCCCCTGGATCCTGGAATAGCGACATGAACTAAATGTCCTGTCCAAGCCAAGAACTCACTCCGAAAAGTCCTGACAAATGATGAGTTAGACGAGATTCGGCATTTTTTGAACCACGAAACGCTTGGTTTCCATTTTGGTTGTAAGTGTAACCAACCCGCTATTAAGGATATAGCAGAAAGAAAATAATAGAAAAAAGAGCTCCAGTATAAAGATCTTCATTAGTGCGTAATCCGATTGTATACCACACTGCTAAACACCGGAATAAGCGATATTCACTGGACCGGTAGCACCTCCTCGAGTAAAGGCTTCTACAGCTGGTTGACCAAAATGAGGATCCCAAAATTGCATGAGCAATAGGTCTTACATGTAAAGGGTCTTGTATCCATGACTCAAAATTCCTTGCCAAGCTACATGAAAGAGATTTCCGGACGTCCACAGAAAGATTATTGCTAATTGCCCAAAGTGAGAAGCAAAAATGTTCTGATAAAGACGTTCCTCAGTAATAATCATCATGACTCTCGAAGTCATGTGCGGTAGCAATACCAAACCAAATACGACGAGTAGTGGGGTCCTGAGCTAAGCCTTGGCTAAACCTCGGAAATCTTAATGCCATAATGCCTTTCAAATCCTCCTAGCCATTATCCTACTGCAATAATTCTTGCTAAGAAGAATGCCCATGTTGTGGCAATTCCCCCAGAAGGTAATGGGTTTACTCCTACAGCACGTCCTTGTACAATGCTCAAGGCTCTAGGCTGAGTAGCAGGAGCAACTTTTAATTTGTTATGAGCCCAAACGATGGATTCAATGAGTTCTTGCCAATACCACGGCCACTGAATAGAAACATTAAACTGAAAGCCCAGACAAAATGAGCACCTAAGAAAAAGAGACCATATGCAGATAATGAAGAACCATAAGACTGTAATTACCTGAGATGCCTGTGCCCATAAGAAATCTCGAAGCCACCCATTAATAGTAATGGAACTCTGCGCAAAGTTTCCTCCTGTAATATGAGTTACTACCCCTTGATCACTTATAGTACCCCAAACATCCGACTGCATTTCCAACTGAAATGGAAATAACTACGGAAATCGCATTGTACATCCAGAATAGACCTAAGAAGACATGATCCCAGGCAGATACTTGACATGTCCCCCCTCTTCCCGGTCCATCACAAGGAAAACGAAAACCAAGATTTGCTTTATCAGGTATCAAACGGGAACTGCGAGCAAATAGAACACCTTTCAGTAGTATCAATACAGTCACGTGGATCGTAAATGCATGAATATGATGGACTAAGAAGTCTGCGGTTCCTAATGGAATAGGTAACAAAGCGACTTTGCCGCCTACTGCTACCAACTCACACCACCTCCCCAAGTTAAGCTGGTACTTGCTGTTGCACCAGGAGCTGTTATGCCGGGTGCTAAAGCATGGGTGTTTTGTACCCATTGAGCAAAGATGGGTTGTAATTGTATAGCGGTATCTGAAAACATATCTTGTGGACGCCCTAAAGCGCTCATGGTATCATTATGAATATACAAGCCAAAACTGTGAAACCCCAGAAATATACATGCCAGTTAAGATGTGATATGATTGCATCGCGGTGTCTAAGGACACGATCTAATAGATCGTTGTATCGAGTAGTTGGATCGTAATCTCTTACCATAAAAATTGCTGCATGTGCAGCAGCACCAACTATGAGAAACCCACCGATCCACATGTGATGTGTGAACAACGAAAGTTGTGTACCATAGTCAATAGCTAGGTATGGATAGGGAGGCATGGAATACATATGGTGAGCTACAATAATGGTTAAAGAGCCTAACATAGCCAGGTTAAGAGATAATTGAGCATGCCACGACGTTGTTAGGATTTCATAGAGTCCTTTATGGCCCTGGCCTGTAAATGGACCTTTATGAGCCTCTAAAATGTCTTTAATGCCATGACCAATGCCCCAGTTGGTTCTATACATATGACCAGCGATCAGGAAAAGAATTGCAATAGCTAAATGATGGTGTGCAATATCGGTCAGCCATAGACCACCTGTTATTGGGTCCAATCCTCCACGAAAGTAAGAAATTCCGCGTATTTTGACCAATTCAAGGTGAAAAAGGGGGTTGCTCCCTCGGCAAAACTGGGATAAAGTTGAGCCAAAAGGTCCCGATTCAAGATAAATTCATGAGGAAGTGGTAATCTCTTTAGGATCAACTCCAGCGTCGAGAAATTGGTTAATCGGTAAAGATACATGGATTTGGTGTCCCGCCCAAGAAAGAGACCCAAGTCCTAGTAACCCCGCTAAGTGGTGATTTAACATAGATTCTACATCTTGGAACCAAGCCAATTTGGGGGCGGCTTTGTGATAATGGAACCAACCAGCAAAAAGCATTAACGATGCAAAGACCAATGCGCCAATGCGGTACAATAGAGTTGTAATTCACTAGTTATTCCAGATGCTCGCCAAATCTGAAAAAATCCGGAGGTTATTTGTATTCCTCGGAAACCTCCACCCACATCACCATTCATATTTCTTGACCTACTATTGGCCAAACTACCTGGGCACTGGGTGCAATGTGAGTAGGATCACTTAGCCATGCTTCATAATTGGAAAAACGGGCGCCATGGAAGTACATGCCACTCAGCCAAAGAAAGATAATGGAGAGTTGACCAAATGAGCACTAAATACTTTTCGAGAGATCTCCTCCAAATCACTGGTATGACTATCGAAATCGTGAGCATCAGCATGTAGGTTCCAGATCCAAGTGGTAGTATCAGGGCCCTTAGCTATTGTTCTTGAGAAATGGCCGGGTCTGGCCCATTCCTCGAAAGACGTTTTATGGGATCCCTATCTACAACAATTTTCACTTCTGGTTCCGGCGAACGAATAATCATTAAGTCCTCCTCTTTCCGGACAACACATACAAAGAGACCCGCCAGACAGTTTTTAGTGAACCTCTGAAAGATAGCTATTTTATTATGTTATGATTAGTCCCTTTCTTTCCTATCTCCCATCCATCTATTTTATTTAGTTAGTTCACTAGAGCAATTATTATTATTCACTAGAGCAATTATGATATTGAAGTCAATCCGAGGCAAGTGTTCGGATCTATTATGACATAACGATTAGGTGCCCAACGGACCCCTTCTCTCTTGGAAAGTCTTTCCCAGCATGACGAAAAAAACTATTTTTTTGTGCAAACTAGTGTACTTATATCTGAATGTATAACTACCCATATGAATCTACTTCCATGGAATATCTTATTACTTTACTCTAATTAATCACAAGACCAGTCATAGAATAATAAGATCCATTCCTATATCTTATCTGTATTTAGTCATTCGAAGGTACCTTTTATTAGCTTTATTAGTTTTAATTCTATATTGTATTCGATCATTTATCCTACGAGATACCATACAATGATTTTAGAAGGAAGGGATATATCAAAAATTCTTGATTGGATCTTTTCATGGGAAGATCTATTTTATTTTGATGGATGGATCCAACAACTAATTTTAATGAATTAAAAAAAGAGAGTGGTTTTATTTTCGAAACGCCTCGTGATCTTCAAACAATTATGTGCTTCAATATAATTACCTGGACTAAGCGCTATAGCTTGTTTCCAATACTCAGCAGCTTGATCGAACCAAGCCTCCGCAATTTCAGACTCCCCTGTAGAATGGCCTGTTCTCCCCGTCGGAATAGGTGGTTCCTTCCCTTAGAACCGTACTTGAGAGTTTCCTACCTCATACGCTCGGCAATCGATTCTTTTTACTTGCGCCCCATCTTAATCTACCCTATGCTAACTGAATTAGATTTGTCATAAATGTATCCCTTTTTTTTTCCCATTTTTGTTGGGTTAGCCAGAGAAGTTAATTACATAAGTTTTAAACTCTAATTTTGTGATCAATAACAAGTTTTGTCTTTTCCTCCCACCTTCAGAAGAATGTAAGCATAGATCGCCCTATATCCTATAGATATGTTATATAGTGTTAGAATTTTCTGAAAGGTAAACTATCTCGGTTTCATATATGAATTTATATAGATATAGAATCTTTGAAAAGGACTTCCTCCATAAGAATAACGAAAAAGAACTTACTTCGTTGGGATCTGATGCTACACCGCTGCTCAATACTTTAGTGGATCGACTCTATACATAAGTTGATTCCTAACTTTTATCCCGTAGTATGGCATAAGTAAGCAAAGCAGTTCTTAACTCTATCGACCCAATAGTTGTTAATTGATCTTTACGGTGCTTTCTCTATCAATTCAATCCTTTATCCATAGAGTATAGTATATAGGCTGTATCTATTTCTTCCTATTTGGTTCTCGTGAAGTCTCTTTATTTGCTACAGCTGATAAAATCGTTGCTTTAGACGATGCATATGTAGAAAGCCTATTTTTCTAGTCTCTTACTAGTCGATTGGATCTTTTTTTTCCTTCTTTCTATAGTGGAGATAGTCGCACGTAATGACAGATCACGGCCATATTATTAAAAGCTTGTGGTAAGAATGGGTTTCGTTCTAGTGCCCGGAAATAATAGTCCAAAGCCTTTGTATGCTCTCCGTTGCTTGTGTGTATAAGGCCTATGTTATAGAGTATATAACTTCGATCATAGGGATCAATTTCTGGTCGCGTAGCTTCATAATAATTCTGTAAAGCTTCCGCATAATTTTCCTTCGGATTGAGCCACATCCGTTACGGTCGTTCATTCTATTCAAAGAATCTCCGTTCCAGAACCGTACGTGAGATTTCATTTCATACGGCTCCTCCCTTCTGTGCATAGTACTAAAGGAAATAATCCATGGAATTAAAATTTCACTATTCTCATTATGAACTGACAGGAGCTGGTATTTTTACAAGAAATTTCTAGCCAGCCTTCCCGCAAGAGTTTTTTCTTAACACCAATCGTATTAGTGCTAGATGGAAATGGTAACTCCAGCAATTTCTTTGTCCTCAACGCCCCCTATTTCCAGGAATTAGTCACTTCAACGATCTTTGATGGTTATACGGGTACCCAAAGTACGAACGAGATGGATGTTTGTTGTCCCAACCAGTCTTGTTAGCCCCGATACCGATAAGGAAAAGGGTAATTTATAACAAGTTTTTGTGTTGTTGATTCCTAGGTGTAGTGCTTCTTCCCCCATGCCGCCTATTGGTACTAGTGGAGTAGGATTGCCCCGCAATACGGAACCTATAGGTGTAACCTTTCGCTCAATACTAAATCGACAATTGAAGCATCTGAGGCTGCATCAATCGAGGATACACGACAGAAGGAATTGTTCTATCTCCAAACTTCACCTTCACCAAGCGTGAGTTTATTTCAAAAAATTTGGTTCTTTCTATCCCGAACGTCCCTTTTCTTTCTCGTAATACTGAGGACGACTAGACTAAAAAAAAAAAACAAGAAAAAAGAATCAAATCGCCACCATCTCTGTAATAGGTAAATGCCTTTGTTTCTCCGGAAGTGTCGGAATTATGCGTAATAAGATATTGGCTAGCAATTGAAGAGGTCTTATCAATAAAATTTGCATTTATCCGAGATCTAGGCAGTAATTAACAATCCATTCTCATTCTATAATTCTTGTCATTACCCCGAGGGTAAATGATCTCGCAAACTAAAGGAATTGTACAGTACGAAATAACATAAAAACAGACTAATTCTAAAAAAAGATGTGTACCTTTGTTCAAATTGATCCCTTTTGTTTGGATTGGACAGGAGAGATAGGAAATAGTGGAGGATTTCATTCCAATTTCGGAGTATCCAATGAACGGACTAGTACTATTTCATCTAATTGAATACAAAGGACTTTATTTTATTGTGGATTCTGATAACTCGAGAGAGTTTGATTTGGTTATAATCCAAAGAGGAAAAGGAATGAAATAAGCACTTAAAAAAAAGAGAGTAGAGTAAGGTAAGCATCCATTTTGTTTTTTGTTTGCATAACATGGATACGCCATGCCATACAATTGAAATAGAAAAATCCATGGGACGATTCATAAATTTGTACTAGATCTATGGGGTAGCTGATGAGAGAAGTTGTTGTTGAGAAATAGGAAATTTTATTTGAAAGGAATTATTCCTATGGAACCATTCATCAGTCGTACCTACTGGAATAATATGAATGACTCGCTATTCACTCGGTTTCTGGTCAATAATAAGATTATGTAGGAAAGATGGCCGAGTGGTTCAAGGCGTAGCATTGGAACTGCTATGTAGGCTTTTGTTTACCGAGGGTTCGAATCCCTCTCTTTCCGTTTCTCTTAATTCACCAACGTTACTGAACACAATATATCAAATCAAATAACAATTGATACCATCATCCCAACAAGAGGACCTGACCTTTTTTGATAGAAATTCTCTATTCCTAATTACATTACTGTGGTACGTAAAATACAAATATCGGAAAAAGAAAGAGCAAAAAAATCTTACTGCTGATCCATTTGTGATACGTGAATGAGAAAAATGCGGATCAAGGCCCTTAGATCTATTTATTTTATTGATTTTATTGAAATTTCATTTTTTCAGAATAAAAAAATGAAAACTGAACTATAAATTAAGACTGAACTAAGGGATAAACAAAGCAAAGCTAAATTTACCGAAATACTACAAAGTAGAATAAAATAAATTGTATCAATATCCGGATTTTTTGTATATATAGGAAGTTGCAGCTCCGTTTTATGATTTGTTCGGTAGAGAGAGATCTAATTGTTCCAATACATTTTTTGGTCATGGTTGCAAGTTACCACGACATAACATATGGGAAAAGGAGGAGAGAGATTATCAATCACGGAAAAATCGATAGAGAAAAAGCCGGCTATCGGAGTCGAACCGATGACCATCGCATTACAAATGCGATGCTCTAACCTCTGAGCTAAGCGGGCTCACATAACATAACAGAAATAGTATATAGAAATTGAGGAAACTACCGGATTTTAGCTATTAGCTGATCTTATCTATTAGCTATTCGTTTAATATTAACTATGAACTATAACTATATACTATCTAAACTATATACTATCTAAACTATATACTATCTAAACTATATACTATCTAAACTATATACTATCTAAACTATATACTATCTAAACTATATACTATCTAAACTATATACTATCTAAACTATATACTATCTAAACTATATACTATCTAAACTATATACTATCTAAACTATATACTATCTAAACTATATACTATCTAAACTATATACTATCTAAACTATATACTATCTAAACTATATACTATCTAAACTATATACTATCTAAACTATATACTATCTAAACTATATACTATCTAAACTATATACTATCTAAACTATATACTATCTAAACTATATACTATCTAAACTATATACTATCTAAACTATATACTATCTAAACTATATACTATCTAAACTATATACTATCTAAACTATATACTATCTAAACTATATACTATCTAAACTATATACTATCTAAACTATATACTATCTAAACTATATACTATCTAAACTATATACTATCTAAACTATATACTATCTAAACTATATACTATCTAAACTATATACTATCTAAACTATATACTATCTAAACTATATACTATCTAAACTATATACTATCTAAACTATATACTATCTAAACTATATACTATCTAAACTATATACTATCTAAACTATATACTATCTAAACTATATACTATCTAAACTATATACTATCTAAACTATATACTATCTAAACTATATACTATCTAAACTATATACTATCTAAACTATATACTATCTAAACTATATACTATCTAAACTATATACTATCTAAACTATATACTATCTAAACTATATACTATCTAAACTATATACTATCTAAACTATATACTATCTAAACTATATACTATCTAAACTATATACTATCTAAACTATATACTATCTAAACTATATACTATCTAAACTATATACTATCTAAACTATATACTATCTAAACTATATACTATCTAAACTATATACTATCTAAACTATATACTATCTAAACTATATACTATCTAAACTATATACTATCTAAACTATATACTATCTAAACTATATACTATCTAAACTATATACTATCTAAACTATATACTATCTAAACTATATACTATCTAAACTATATACTATCTAAACTATATACTATCTAAACTATATACTATCTAAACTATATACTATCTAAACTATATACTATCTAAACTATATACTATCTAAACTATATACTATCTAAACTATATACTATCTAAACTATATACTATCTAAACTATATACTATCTAAACTATATACTATCTAAACTATATACTATCTAAACTATATACTATCTAAACTATATACTATCTAAACTATATACTATCTAAACTATATACTATCTAAACTATATACTATCTAAACTATATACTATCTAAACTATATACTATCTAAACTATATACTATCTAAACTATATACTATCTAAACTATATACTATCTAAACTATATACTATCTAAACTATATACTATCTAAACTATATACTATCTAAACTATATACTATCTAAACTATATACTATCTAAACTATATACTATCTAAACTATATACTATCTAAACTATATACTATCTAAACTATATACTATCTAAACTATATACTATCTAAACTATATACTATCTAAACTATATACTATCTAAACTATATACTATCTAAACTATATACTATCTAAACTATATACTATCTAAACTATATACTATCTAAACTATATACTATCTAAACTATATACTATCTAAACTATATACTATCTAAACTATATACTATCTAAACTATATACTATCTAAACTATATACTATCTAAACTATATACTATCTAAACTATATACTATCTAAACTATATACTATCTAAACTATATACTATCTAAACTATATACTATCTAAACTATATACTATCTAAACTATATACT
>PYDT01000022.1:15000-61079 GCA_004837865.1 Musa balbisiana
CTTTCCGGCATCAAAATACGTTTAAGGCGTGGATGATTATCATAAGAGATTCCCAACATATCATAAGATTCGCGTTCTTGAAAATCAGCACTTCTCCAAATCCAGAAAACAGACGGGATTCTAGGATTATTCCTTGGGGCAAATACTTTTATGCATACCTCTTCTGGTTTAGCTATACCATACTGTATTCTCGTAAGATGATACACACTGGCTAAAAATCCGCCTGGTGCTACATCATAGGCACACTGGGAGCGTAAATAATTGTAACCATATACATATGAAATGACAGCAATGGAATCCCAATCCTCGGTTTTTATTTGTAAAGTTTCTATTCCTCGGCAATCAAAGCCCAAAGATCTATGAACTAAATCATGGTTGACTAACCAATCAGATAAACGATCCTGCTGCATCTTCTTGATCTCTCCCACATTTGTATTTGTATGAGTATTTCAATTTACAATGAAATTTTTAAAGATTGACCCTTTCTTTCTTATTCTGCACAAAAGAACCTTACCTTGTCTGATTCACTAATTCATGGGGAGATACTGAACTTTTGGATTTGAAAAATGTTTCAGAAGGTATCTCTGAAGTAGATGGTGATTGATAGAGCAATTCTTGATCATAATTTCCAGTATGAGTACTGCGTCGAACACAAAACTTGTGATTGGTAGTAAAACATCGATTTTCCTGTTGAGACACAGTTCTATCTTCAAAGATTTCTCGAGATATTTTCTTACGAAGTTTCGTTATAGCATCTATAACCGCCTCTGGTTTAGGTGGGCAGCCCGGCAAATAGACATCGACAGGAATTAGCTTATCGACTCCACGAACAGTACTATAAGAATCAGTACTGAACATCCCTCCTGTAATAGTACAAGCTCCCATAGCAATGACATATTTTGGTTCAGGCATTTGCTCATATAATCTTACTAAAGAAGGAGCCATTTTCATTGTTACTGTGCCGGCTGTTAAAATTAGGTCTGCTTGTCTAGGACTCGATCTTGGTACCAATCCATAACGATCAAAGTCGAATCGCGAGCCTATTAATGAAGCAAATTCAATGAAACAACAACTGGTACCGTATAGAAGCGGCCATAAACTGGAAAGTCTTGACCAATTCGAAAGATCATTCAATGTAGTTGAAATAACTGAATTGGTAATTGTTTTGTCAACTAAGGGAAACTCAATCAAATTCATAACTGTCTCAATGTAATCTTTTCCTTCATTTTTATTTTGATTGTCTGAATATTCAGTTAAGACCATTCCAATGCTCCTTTTCGCCATGCATAAACTGAACCAACAATTGGGATAAGCACAAAAATTAAAGCTTCGATAAATACAGATACACCCAATACATCGAAACTCATTGCCCATGGATAAAGAAAGACCGTTTCAACATCAAAACAACAAAAACTAGAGCAAACATGTAATAGCGGATTCGAAATTGTAACCAAGCATCCCCAATGGGTTCTATACCCGATTCATAACTAGAGAGCTTCTCTGGTCCTTCACTAACCGGGGCTAAAACTCCGGAAATTACAAATGCCAAGATAGGAATAACGCTTGATATTATTAGAAATGCCCAGAAAATATCATATTCGTGAAGCAGAAACATAAATGTACTCCTATTAATGTGGAATATGCTGAATTATTCGATTCGAATCGGAATTGTCAATTCATCCATAACTTCTTATCTTAGGCGAAACAAGAATTGATTTTGATCAAATCAAACTGCATAGTTTAGAGTTTGTTTGCTGTGGGGCATGTTTTGTTTAAAGATTCATCTAATGGAATCCCACTTACATTTTTGATTTCGATTCTATTTAGATATGGTGTAGACATAGGATGCTCTTACACAAACAAAACTCTCTCACTTTGTCTTGGGTTCTCTATCCTCTAGAAAAAGGTAATAAAATACTAAAATATCCTATGCCTATAACTATTTCTATGCCTATAACTATTTCTATGCCTATAACTATTTCTATGCCTATAACTATTTCTATGCCTATAACTATTTCTATGCCTATAACTATTTCTATGCCTATAACTATTTCTATGCCTATAACTATTTCTATGCCTATAACTATTTCTATGCCTATAACTATTTCTATGCCTATAACTATTTCTATGCCTATAACTATTTCTATGCCTATAACTATTTCTATGCCTATAACTATTTCTATGCCTATAACTATTTCTATGCCTATAACTATTTCTATGCCTATAACTATTTCTATGCCTATAACTATTTCTATGCCTATAACTATTTCTATGCCTATAACTATTTCTATGCCTATAACTATTTCTATGCCTATAACTATTTCTATGCCTATAACTATTTCTATGCCTATAACTATTTCTATGCCTATAACTATTTCTATGCCTATAACTATTTCTATGCCTATAACTATTTCTATGCCTATAACTATTTCTATGCCTATAACTATTTCTATGCCTATAACTATTTCTATGCCTATAACTATTTCTATGCCTATAACTATTTCTATGCCTATAACTATTTCTATGCCTATAACTATTTCTATGCCTATAACTATTTCTATGCCTATAACTATTTCTATGCCTATAACTATTTCTATGCCTATAACTATTTCTATGCCTATAACTATTTCTATGCCTATAACTATAATAAACATCAATACCCTATAATATAGTAAAGTAAATATCCTATAATTAAATACTATGAATACTATATTCATTAGAATACTATGTTGATTATATATAATCAACATAATGAGATAATAATAATTTCATTTCCATTTTTTAAAACTTAAATTTTTCAATAGTCATATGGGGTAAAATGTCTAGGGATTTCTAGCATATTCTATTTATTCGAAGTATTCCTTTTTCATTAAAATCTGGGTATAGGATCATTGCTTCTATTGATTTGATACGAATATGAATACATAATCTAATGCATCGAATGATTTTTTATCTTTTTCTTGTCCTAGATTTCATTTCTATTTTTCTTAATTGATTCAATCCGTTGAATTGAGAGGTGACATATAACAACTTATATCTTTCTATACAAAAAATTGGAAACTTGGAACCTGTACTATCCCACCTCCTCAGAAATAAATAAGAAGAATCGAGTTATTTCATTAGAGTTAGAATGAAAGATTCATTCTATTTCGGACCAATCTCTAGTACTAAACAAAGATTACGATTTGGAATGAACCAAAATACTTGTTTGTTTTGTTACGGCAATAACGCTTAATAACTTAATAATATAATGGTAAGACCAAGCAATGGGTTAGATTTCGCTACAAGAAAAAGGTTTTACAGCAAACCTATACTAGACAATGAAACATAGCAAAGAGTGGAGTAGTATAATCGACGGAATCATAAATGATTTACATAACATTTTCAAATAGAAAGAATCACACATTATCGAATGATTCGACGGACCAAATCAAATCCACAAACCCACTCAACTCATAGAATATAGAAGAAGAAACGTTAATATATTTAGATTTAGGCCCAATTCGTTATCTCTCCATTATCTCTGAATCAATCAATAAGGTTGCTCTTGTTCTGCCAAAAAACGATTAGTGATTAGTTAGGGGGATTCTCCAAATACAAGACAAGACCCAAGACCAAGAAAAGAATAGGTCCTAGACCCATGTGACTTAGGATTAGACTTGGTTGGTCCCATAGAAATGAAAACTATACTAAACAAAGATTACGATTTGGAATGAACCAAAATACTTGTTTGTTTTGTTACGGCAATAACGCTTAATAACTTAATAATATAATGGTAAGACCAAGCAATGGGTTAGATTTCGCTACAAGAAAAAGGTTTTACAGCAAACCTATACTAGCCAATGAAACATAGCAAAGAGTGGAGTAGTATAATCGGACGGAATCATAAAGATTTTACATAACATTTTCAAATAGAAAGAATCACACATTATCGAATGATTCGACGGACCAAATCAAATCCACAAACCACTCAACTCATAGAATATAGAAGAAGAAACGTTAATATATTTAGATTTAGGCCCAATTCGTTATCTCTCCATTATCTCTGAATCAATCAATAAGGTTGCTCTTGTTCTGCCAAAAAACGATTAGTGATTAGTTAGGGGGATTCTCCAAATACAAGACAAGACCCAAGACCAAGAAAAGAATAGGTCCTAGACCCATGTGACTTAGGATTAGACTTGGTTGGTCCCATAGAAATGAAAACTATACTAAACTAAAATATAATATATTAGGATTAGGGCTATACGGACTCGAACCGTAGACCTTCTCGGTAAAACAGATCAAACTGATTATTATCGAAATGATTCGAACTGTTTCAAAGACCCAACATGCATTTTGTTGCATTGGGCTCTTTCATCAACTGGTGTAAAGATCAGTTAGTCCACCATATTTTTTCTTTAGAGGAAGATAATGAGATGGTTCCATGTGCTCTGATTTATTATTTGTATTCTGATCTAGGAGCAATACCAAAGTGTTTCAAAGAAGGGTTATCTTGACTTAGGTCTGCCTTCGGCCTAGATCAACCTAAGTTAAATGGAATCTCTATCGCTCCGCTGCAACAGTCGAATATGAGACTTCATACACCTTAAAGTTCATAGGACGAAAAGAGGTTATTTTGAGGCCCTTATACTCATTATGCCTAGCATTGAATGGGCTTGGTATTTACCTTATCAACTATCAAATCAATGGCGGGTTCTATTTGATTTGGCAACTGAATTCGCGCCTGAATCGGACCGAACCAAATATTTGTCAGGCTATTGTTCTCTTGTTCCCTCGAACCTATGGAGTAAGACATTGATTTCTCAATACGATCAATTATGTTCGTTGCATAATAGGCTCCTTTGAAAAGCATTGGCGCGCGTGTAAACGAGGTGCTCTACCAACTGAGCTATAGCCCTTGTCATAGACATCTTAACATATAGATAATTTCTTGTCAAGATGGATATTCCATAATCCACATCATAGCTCTCTGATCTATTTATTTTATTTACGCTTAACAGAACAGATTAGTATTGCTTAGAAATAATATTCCACCTATAATCCCCGAAGTGATGGGTTATTTTTGTGGTGATAAATGACCTACTTAACTCAGTGGTTAGAGTATTGCTTTCATACGGCGGGAGTCATTGGTTCAAATCCAATAGTAGGTAGAACTTATTAGATACCGGAGTCGATGAAATGATATCTAATAAGTTTTTCTACCCCATCTTCTTTTTTTGTTTTATCAGATTAGACTTGATTGTGTTCAATTGGCAGAATCAACATGTGGTGTATAATAAAGAACTTTTTAAAAACTTCTCTTTATTATTTTGATGTATTGACTTGACTAGTAGGAAATAACATTGACAGCCTCTACTCGTGTCCTAGCTCGTCTGAGAGCTAGATTCGCTTCAATTGCTTGTCTCTTACCCTCAGCTCTACTCAAGTTAGCTTCAGCTATTTCAAGAGCTTGTTGAGCTTCTTGCGGATCAATGTCAGTACTTATTTCCGCATCATTTCCTAAAATGGTGATCTCATTATTACCTATTCTAGCGAAACCACCCATCAGAGCCACCGTTAACCATTGGTCGTTGTTGAGGCGTATTCTCAAAAGACCTATATCTACAGCCGTGGCAATAGGGGCGTGGTTTGGTAATACGCCAATTTGGCCACTATTAGTAGATAAAATTATTTCTTTCACTTCTGAGTCCCAAATAATTCGATTAGGAGTCAGTACACAAAGATTTAAGGTCATTTCTTCAATTTGCTCTCCTCTTCTAAGTTCATAGCTTTCGCGGTAGCTTCATCGATGTTACCTACTAAATAAAAGGCCTGCTCGGGAAGACTGTCTAACTCTCCGGAAAGGATCAGTTGAAACCCCCTAATTGTTTCTGCAAGACCAACATATTTTCCTGGAGAACCAGTAAATACTTCTGCCACGAAGAAGGGTTGTGATAAGAAACGCTCGATTTTTCGTGCTCTTGCTACAGTTAAACGATCTTCTTCGGATAATTCGTCCAACCCAAGAATAGCTATAATGTCCTGAAGTTCTTTGTAACGTTGTGAAGTTTGCTTAACTCTTTGCGCAGTTTCATAATGTTCCTCGCCAACGATCCGAGGTTGTAACATAGTTGACGTTGAATCTAAAGGATCCACTGCTGGATAAATACCTTTGGCAGCTAATCCTCTTGATAATACGGTAGTAGCATCTAAATGTGCAAATGTCGTGGCAGGAGCAGGGTCGGTCAAATCGTCCGCGGGTACATAAACGGCTTGGATCGAAGTTATAGATCCCTCTTTGGTAGAAGTAATTCTTTCTTGCAAAGAACCCATTTCTGTACTAAGGGTAGGTTGATAACCCACTGCAGAAGGCATTCTCCCCAATAAGGCGGATACTTCTGATCCTGCTTGGACGAAACGAAAGATATTGTCGATGAATAGAAGTACGTCTTGTTCATTAACATCCCGGAAATATTCCGCCATAGTTAGGGCAGTCAAACCAACTCTCATACGAGCTCCCGGCGGTTCATTCATTTGACCATAGACTAGAGCTACTTTTGATTCTGCAATATTTTTTTCATTAATTACTCCGGATTCTTTCATTTCCATGTAAAGATCATTTCCTTCACGAGTACGTTCGCCTACTCCGCCAAATACAGATACGCCTCCATGAGCTTTGGCAATGTTGTTGATCAATTCCATGATGAGTACTGTTTTACCTACTCCAGCTCCTCCAAATAGTCCGATTTTTCCTCCACGGCGATAAGGAGCTAAAAGATCCACTACTTTAATTCCTGTTTCAAAGATTGATAATTTCGTCTCTAACTGTATAAAGGCAGGTGCAGGTCTATGAATAGGAGATGTTGTGCTAGTATCTACAGGACCTAAATTATCAACAGGCTCCCCAAGAACGTTGAAAATTCGTCCGAGGGTAGCTCCACCGACTGGAACGCTTAGAGGAGCTCCCGTGTCAATCACTTCCATTCCTCTCATCAGTCCATCTGTAGCACTCATAGCTACAGCTCTAACTCGATTATTTCCTAATAATTGTTGTACCTCACAAGTCACATTAATTTGCTGACCGATAGTATCTCGACCCTTAACTACCAAAGCGTTATAAATATTAGGCATCTTGCCCGGAGGAAAAACAACATCCAGTACTGGGCCAATAATTTGAGCGATACGCCCTAGGTTTTGTTCTTCAAGTGTGGAAACCGCAGGACTAGAAGGGGTAGGATTGATTCTCATAATTATAATTAAAGTAAAGTATGTCGAAAGTTTTTTTGAATAGTGCCATGCCAAGTCGAAAATAAATGTCCGATAGCAAGTTGATCGGTTAATTCAATAAGAAATAAATGGGAGTTAGCACTTGATTTAGTTGGTACCACCCAACCGAATACGATTCAATCGTTTACTCATTCAATGAGTAAATTTTCAAGTTCAGCCAATCCTTCTTTTTTCAAAAGAAATATTAAGTACATGAAATCACGAGTAAGTCTCTTTCATTTCTCTATCATTATAGAAAAACCATCCGTATTAGATTCTATTATCTATAGAATTCGAACCCGAACTCCATTTATGATTCATTATTTCGATCTAATTGGCCATTGTTCTTTTTTTTTTGAATAGATATTGGATTTCCGCCTATCTATTCTTTATACCCTTTTAGGATGAATTATGCCTATTTTCACATCTAGGATTTACATATACAACATATATCACTGTCAAGAGTGAATTTTTCTTAGTATTTAGATTCAAAATAAGAAGGAGATCCATTTGATTTTATTGTAAACTTGCAAAACAAACATTGGGTTTGGGTTGCGCCATATATATCAAAGAGTATACAATAATGATGTATTTGATGAATCAAATACATGGTCTAATAATGAACCATTTCATTTTAACATAACATTGAAATTAGTTGATAATATTAGTTTAATATTTTTTTCTCTTTTTTTTTTTGAAAAATTTTTGTCAAAGGTTTCATTCACGCATAATCTATATCGAGTAGACCTTGTCGTTGTGAGAATTCTTAATTCATGAGTTGTAGGGAGGGACTTATGTCACCACAAACAGAGACTAAAGCAAGTGTTGGATTTAAAGCTGGTGTTAAAGATTACAAATTGACTTATTATACTCCTGACTACGAAGTCAAAGATACTGATATCTTGGCAGCATTCCGAGTAACTCCTCAACCTGGAGTTCCGCCCGAAGAAGCAGGGGCTGCGGTAGCTGCCGAATCTTCTACTGGTACATGGACAACTGTGTGGACTGATGGACTTACCAGTCTTGATCGTTACAAAGGGCGATGCTACCACATCGAGGCCGTTGTTGGGGAGGAAAATCAATATATTGCTTATGTAGCTTATCCTTTAGACCTTTTTGAAGAAGGTTCTGTTACTAACATGTTTACTTCCATTGTGGGTAATGTATTTGGTTTCAAAGCCTTACGAGCTCTACGTCTGGAGGATCTGCGAATTCCCACTTCTTATTCCAAAACTTTCCAAGGCCCGCCTCACGGCATTCAGGTTGAAAGAGATAAGTTGAACAAGTATGGTCGTCCCCTATTGGGATGTACTATTAAACCAAAATTGGGATTATCTGCAAAAAACTACGGTAGAGCGGTTTATGAATGTCTACGTGGTGGACTTGATTTTACCAAAGATGATGAAAACGTGAACTCACAGCCATTTATGCGTTGGAGAGATCGTTTCTTATTTTGCGCCGAAGCAATTTTTAAAGCGCAGGCCGAAACAGGTGAAATCAAAGGACATTACTTGAATGCTACTGCGGGTACATGTGAAGAAATGATGAAAAGGGCCATATGTGCCAGAGAATTAGGAGTTCCTATCGTAATGCATGACTACTTAACTGGTGGATTCACTGCAAATACTAGCTTGGCTCATTATTGCCGTGACAACGGCCTACTTCTTCACATCCATCGCGCAATGCATGCAGTTATTGATAGACAGAAAAATCATGGTATGCATTTCCGTGTACTAGCTAAAGCATTACGTATGTCTGGTGGAGATCATATTCACGCCGGTACAGTAGTAGGTAAACTGGAAGGGGAACGTGAGATGACTTTAGGTTTCGTTGATTTATTACGTGATGATTATATCGAAAAAGACCGAAGTCGCGGTATTTTCTTCACTCAAGATTGGGTCTCTATGCCAGGTGTTCTGCCCGTGGCTTCAGGGGGTATTCATGTTTGGCATATGCCTGCTCTGACCGAAATCTTTGGGGATGATTCCGTACTACAGTTTGGCGGAGGAACTTTAGGACACCCTTGGGGAAATGCACCTGGTGCAGTAGCTAATAGGGTGGCTTTAGAGGCGTGTGTACAAGCTCGTAATGAGGGACGTGATCTTGCTCGTGAAGGTAATGAAATTATCCGTGAAGCTAGCAAATGGAGCCCTGAACTAGCCGCTGCTTGTGAAGTATGGAAAGAGATCAAATTCGAATTCGAACCAGTAGATAAGCTAGATAAAGAGAAAAAGTAAGTGTGCATAATTCAGTAATTCCTGTTTGTTCTCCTAATTGATTGCAATTAAAGTCGGCCCAATCTTTTCCTAAAAAAAGATTGGGCCGATTGCCGAATAAAAAAAAAGAATGAGCATTCTATACTATGTATTTGCATATATCTTTTATATGTACAGATGTACAGATCTTACCTATATATACAAGATAAGATCGAAGACTAAACAACTCAATACTTCTATTGTTTGTTGTTGGATCCATAGGATTGGATTAATTATGGATCCTTGGGATTGGTGGACTTTTTTATATCTCCTAGTTTCAGGCCATAGATCAAGCCAAGGGAAAGGCTCCTTTACCCATCCTATATATTGTCTTTTTCGTTCCATGTTAAAATAGAAACTTAATTATTTGATTATACGAAAACAAATTCTTTATTCTTTATTTATAGAAATAAACAACTATCTCTATTTTCGATGAGAATTTGTACATCACATGGAAGAAAGCTGTGTCTTTCTATTTTAAAATTGAGAAAAAGATTCTATCAATATATATTGAAGTGATACCTCGGCTTCCCACAAAAGAGAATCATTTTACTTTCACTATTTGATTTCTTATCAGAATTAAGCATACGAATCTAATCCTAATCATTAGGATTGTTAATTAATAACGAGTAAGTATTGAAAGAACGAGTAAGTAGTGAAAGAAATGATTATCCATCGAATGTATTGTATTTCATCAAATAGGGGGTAGAAAGACTCTATGGGAAAATGGTGGTTCCGTTCGATGTTGTCTAACGAGAAGTTAGAACATAGGTGTGGGCTAAGTAAATCAATGGATAGTCTTGATGGTATTGGACATACCAGTAGAAGTGAACAACCTATTCTAAACGATACGAAGAAAAAGATTCCTAGTTGGAATCATAGTGGTAATTATAGTTTCACTAATGTTGATTCTTTATTTGAAATCAAGGATATTTGGAGTTTGATCTCTGATGACACTTTTTTAGTTAGGGATAGTAATGGTGACAGTTACTCTGTATATTTTGATATTGAAAATCAGATTTTTGAGGTTGACAATGATAGTTCTTTTCTGAGTGAACTAGAAAAAAACTTTCTAGTTATTTGAGTAGGGGGTATAAGAAAAAGAATCACTACTATTATCATTACATGTATGATACTCAATCTAGTTGGAATAATCACATTAATAGTTGCATTGATAGTTATCTTCGTTTTGAAGTCAGTATTAATAGTTCTATTTCGGGTAGTACCAACAATTACAGTGACAGTTACTTTTATAACTTCATTTGTACTGAAAATAGAAATAGTAGTGAGAGCGGTAGGTCTAGTAAAAGAACTAGAAAAATTTCAATGATTTCCATGAAGAAGTAGAATTCCATGAAGAAGTAGAATCAGATTTCCATGAAGAAGTAGAATCAGATTTCCATGAAGAAGTAGAATCAGATTTCCATGAAGAAGTAGAATCAGATTTCCATGAAGAAGTAGAATCAGATTTCCATGAAGAAGTAGAATAGAATCAGATTTCCATGAAGAAGTAGAATCAGATTTCCATGAAGAAGTAGAATCGGATTTCCATGAAGAAGTAGAATCAGACTTCCATGAAGAAGTAGAATCAGACTTCCATGAAGAAGTAGAATCCAATGATTTCAATATAAATCAAAAATACAAACATTTATGGGTTCAATGCGAAAATTGTTATGGATTAAATTATAAAAATTTTTTAAGTCAAAAATGAATATTTGTGAACAGTGTGGATATCATTTGAAAATGAGTAGTTCAGATAGAATTGAACTTTCGATTGATCCCGGAACTTGGGATCCTCTGGATAAAGATATGATATCTATAGACCCCATTGATTTTCGTTCAAAAGAGGAACCTTATGGAGATCGTATCGATTTTTATCAAAGAAGGACAGGTTTAGCTGATGCTATTCAAACAGGCATAGGTCAAATAAATGGTATTCCCGTAGCAATTGGCGTTATGGATTTTCAGTTTATGGGAGGTAGTATGGGATCCGTAGTAGGCGAGAAAATTACTCGTTTGATCGAGTATGCTACTAATCGATCTCTACCTGTCATTATTGTGTGTGCTTCTGGAGGAGCACGCATGCAAGAAGGAAGTTTGAGCTTGATGCAAATGGCTAAAATATCTTCTGCTTCATCTAATTATCAATCAGATAAAAAGTTATTCTATGTATCAATTCTTACATCTCCTACAACTGGTGGAGTAACAGCCAGTTTTGGTATGTTGGGGGATATCATTATTGCTGAACCTAACGCCTACATTGCATTTGCGGGTAAAAGAGTAATTGAACAAACATTAAAAAGGTAATACCTGAAGGTTCACAAGTGTCTGAGTATTTATTCCATAAAGGTTTATTCGACCCAATAGTACCACGTAATCTTTTAAAAGGTGTTCTGGGTGAGTTATTTCAGCTCCACGGTTTCTTTCCCTTGAATCCAAGTTCAAAAATGTAAAGTATAGCACTAGATTCAGTTATTTTATTTGTAGCGAACAAGTATTTAATTCGTCGTAATCAGGTGTTTTCTTTGGTGACATAAGTTCTCCTTGTAATAAGAGACAGAGGTTTCGGATAATTTTTATTTTATATTTTATTATATTTTATTATTCTTTATTTTATTATTTTTATATTATTTATAATTATAATTATAATATAAATAATATAATAATAATAAATATAAAAATTTTTTTAGAATATTTTAGAATATAGAATATATAGTTTCTATCTAATCATTTTCTATCTAATCATATAGAATTATAGTTGATATTACTTATTACTTATAAATAAATAATATTTATTATAATTTTTTATAATATATTTATAATATAATAATGGCTTGATATTACTTATAATAGATACTTGATATTACTTATAATAGATATATCATAAGTAATAGATATATCATAAGAAGATATCTTTCTAATAGATAGAAATATTAAAACAGATAGAAATATTAAATTGAGGCACCTATTCTATGACAGATCCCAACTTACCCTCTATTTTTGTGCCTTTAGTGGGCCTAGTATTTCCGGCAATTGCAATGGTTTCCTTATTTCTTCATGTCCAAAAAAATAAGATTGTCTAGACCCAATGGGACCGAATCTTATCAATTTATTTCAACACTGGATGATAATACAGATATTTATCTCGTGTAATATGGTATGATATGTGGCTCTTTCCGAACACACAAATGAAAGAACTGTTATGCGGATATATGATATCTGCATAAATGCATGTATATGTGAATATAGCTGGTTCAAAATGGATTAGTGAATATTTTAAATAGAAAGTCAATGTATCTAACCAATTACTCCTAATGTTTCACATCAGAATAGTGCTAGTTGATGAAAGTTACTTCGGGATCAAGAAAGGTAAAGTAAAATTTATTTGGGTTATTCGCTCAATTCCAATCGAATGCAACTGGATCTAGTATAGTATGAATTGGCGATCAGAACATATATGGATAGAACTTATAACGGGGTCTCGAAAAACGAGTAATTTTTGCTGGGCCTGTATCCTTTTTTTAGGTTCACTAGGATTCTTAGTGGTTGGAACTTCCAGTTATCTTGGTAGGAATTTGATATCCGTATTTCCATCTCAGCAAATCATTTTTTTTTCCACAAGGGATCGTGATGTCTTTCTACGGGATCGCGGGTCTATTCATTAGCTCGTATTTGTGGTGCACAATTTCGTGGAATGTAGGTAGCGGTTATGACCGATTCGATAGAAAAGAAGGAATAGTGTGTATTTTTCGCTGGGGATTTCCTGGAATAAATCGTCGCATCTTCCTTCGCTTCTTTATGAGAGATATCCAATCAATCAGAATAGAGGTTAAAGAGGGTCTTTATCCTCGTCGTGTCCTTTATATGGAAATCAGAGGCCAAGGAGCCATTCCCTTGACTCGTACTGATGAGAATTTTACTCCACGAGAAATTGAACAAAAGCTGCCGAATTGGCCTATTTCTTGCGCGTACCAATTGAAGTATTTTTGAAACGAACTGAAGTGAAGAATAAAATGAAGAATAATATTTTCTCAAGATGGGGGAAGGAACTTGAAACCTATCCGAACATGTATTTCGTAATACAGAATTCATCTTTAGGCCCCAGATTTTTGGTTGATACCCTTTTCGGGTGAGACGGTGAAACATTTCGAAAAATTAATTGATCAGGGGGTTTTTCGTCTCGAAACTCGATTCGTTACTTCAAGTGGGTTGTCGGTATCATCGAAAGGACAACTGAAATAAATTGTTTCAATTTGCCCAATGGAGATATCCGGAATATCGTATTTCTTTTTTTTCTCAGTTCAGCCGAAAAGATCTTATTCTATGTCTATATTCCTTCTAAATTAAATAAAAAATAAAATTTATTCACAATATAGGAAATAGAGACCCCTAGCATACCTTGTTATACAACTCGTGCTTCAAAGAAATACAGATCAAGATAGAGTCAACGAATGAAGCGGTTCATTACAATTCATTCACAGAAAAAAAATGAAAAAAAAGAAGCATTGGCCTCCCTCCCATATCTCCGCATCTATAGTCTTTGCCCTGGGGGCTCTTTCTCATTTATAATGTCTGGAACCTTGGGTTACTAATTGGTGGAATACCGGCATCCGAACTTTTTGAATCATATTCAAAGAAAACGTTCTGGAAAGATTCATATAATTAGAAGACCTCTATTGGACGAAATGATAAGAGTACCCGGAAACGCATATAACAAAAACTTCATATAGGAATACCAAGGAAACAATACAATTCGTCAAGCACACAATGAATATGATCTCCATATCATTTTGCATTTCGGCCAAATATAATCTGTTTCGCTATTCTAAGTGGTATTTTAATTCTGAGTAATGAGAACTCGTCATTCTTAATTCTTGGGTTCAGGAATTCCTCTATAACTTAAGTGACACAAGAAACTTTTTCTATTCTTTTAGTTACTGTTTATGGATCGGATTTCACTCGACCCATGTTGGGAACTAATGATCGGTTCGGTCTACAACGATTTTGGAATTGGATCAGACGATCAAATTATATCTGTCTTGTTTCCACTTTTCCCGTATTCTAGATACATTGTGAAATATTGGATCTTCCTTTTTTTTTAAATCGTGGGTATCTCCTTCGCTTGTAGTAAGTTATCATTCAAGGAATGAATAGAACTCCTTACAGTTACTGTTGTCAATAGGATTTGGATTCTACTGATTCCGCCAGCAACCAAAATATTCGTCCGTATTGGGCTTTTACTAGGTTTTACTGTTAAGTAAGTTTAGGTTTTTCAGCCAATTTAGCTAGTCAACAAATCATGTAAGTTCCTCTATCAATATCTATGGTCTTGGACCATCATAATGATTTTTCTTATAGTTTCGGATATTTTGATCGACCCACTTAGTCTATTTGTCTACTATTACTACTGGTTGAATCTTGGTTCTGATTATAGTGACAATTATATGTCCTCACGATCAAGTATATCTGAGATTTTTTGCTTAGATGAGTTTTTTCCAATGCTTCCATGTTGTATTAGTTACAGTTCCAATTTGATACAAATTTATATTTTTTGGGACGGGGGGGGGGGGGGGGGGNTTTTCTTGGGTAAAGGAGAGCTGACTCCGGGGAATCCATTCTGTATCATCAGAATATGTAATACCTCGGGCATCTATTTCAAATGCATATCCCATTTTTGCGCAGCAGGGTTATGAAAACCCGCGAGAAGCAACGGGACGAATTGTATGTGCCAATTGCCATTTAGCTAATAAACCCGTGGATATTGAAGTTCCGCAAGCTGTGCTTCCTGATACTGTATTTGAAGCAGTTGTGCGAATACCTTATGATAAGCAACTGAAACAAGTTCTTGCTAATGGTAAAAAGGGGACTTTGAATGTGGGGGCTGTTCTCATTTTACCCGACGGATTCGAATTAGCCCCCCTTGATCGTATTTCTCCTGAGTTGAATAAGAAAGAAGGAATCTTCTTTTCAGAGTTATCGTCCCAATAAAAGAAATATTATTGTGATAGGTCCTGTTCCCGGTCAGAAATATAGTGAAATCGTCTTTCCCATTCTTTCCCCCGACCCTGTACGAAGAAAGACGTTCACTTCTTAAATATCCCATATACGTAGGTGGGAACAGAGGAAGGGGTCAGATTTATCCTGATGGTAGCAAAAGTAACAATACAGTCTATAATGCTACATCAGCAGGTATAGTAAGCAGAATAGTACGTAAAGAAAAAGGGGGATATGAATAACCATAGTTTCTGCATCGGATGGACATCAAGTGGTTGATATTATACCTCCAGGACCAGAATTTCGTGTTGCAGAGGGTGAATCCATCAAGCTTGATCAACCATTAACAAGCAATCCAATGTGGGAGGCTTTGGTCAGGGAGATGCAGAAATAGTCTTGCAGACCCATTACGGGTCCAAGGTCTTTTGTTCTTCTTGCATCTGTTATTTTGGCACAAGTTTTTTTGGTTCTTAAAAAGAAAAACAGTTTGAAAAGGTTCAATTGTACGAAATGAATTTCTAGGTGCAGAGATTCCTTAACATCAAGTGGTAAAAAGCGCCGAATTTTTTTTGATCCATACAATATGTATGATCAAAAAATCTGTAAACCTTTTGGTTGCTTTGTTTATACTTTTTTTTTCGTTTTGCGGGATGTCTGGAATTCATACTTGTATCCTATTCTTAGTAATAGACAATAGACATACAAAGAAAGAGAATACAGAGCAAGGATGGGAAAAATGAAAGAAAGAAATCCTTTTAGGAGGGATTACTAGTCTTACGAGTCTTCTATTCGACACAAGAAAAGGGCGGAAAAGCCTGTTTTGGTTCGTCTTATATCGAAATAAAATTATTTTTTCCCCCATGTTCGTCAAGATACCATTCTGCTGTTCCGGGTCCCCAGAACTCTTTTGGTTAGATTCATAGGAAGTTGTGGACAAACAAAAAGAGAGAAAGGATTAGGGGAATAATTGATTGAGCAAATAGAACTTCTTCAATTAACTTAAACTTTAAACTTAGAGAAATTATTCAAGAGAAATTATTCAAACAAATTATATTATAGAGTTTTATAGAGTAAGTTCATAGTAGTTTATTATAGAATGATAGTAGTTAGTATAGAAATGATTTGCAGGATGTCTCATGCGTAGAAATCTATATAATATTGTATATTCAGAAATCCCTGCTTACTCTTTCTTGTTTCTTCATAAGAGTTAATATTATGGAGGAAAGGAAGAACAGAGACTATGAATCAATCAATAGATTCAATTCTCAAAAACATTATTAAGAAACAAAAGAATAGAGTGGTTTGAAACATCAGAGCAAAGGATCCGTTTTGTCATTTCATTTCTACGAATATAATATTTTGATTATGTGACTGGCCAATTTGTATGTATGGAATAGATCAAAATCTTCTACTTCCTATAAGAGTAAGAAAAGAACTACAATCGGGACTTACCCTTCTTTGTCAATTCGGAGCGATTTAAGGTCCCGTTGAGTTCTTTTCTTACTTATGTTCATAGTTACAATAGGTTTACGCTTCCCGCGCGCTGGCCCCCCCCGCTTCTGCCCCCGTCCCCGCCCCCCCTTCTCCACCGCCTACAGGTCCCCGGTCCCGTCCCCACCCGCCCCAGGCGGCATCCTTCCCGTCGTCTGGCCCTTTCCCCTCCTTTCCTCCACCTTTTCTCCAATGGTCCTGCTCGGCCCCCCCACAGTCATGGCTATCTGAGGCTGGTTCTTTCGACCTGGGCTTCCGGCCTTCTCTCTTCTCTTTCTTTCTTTCCCTGCAGACAATCCTTGGGCAAATACACCGCAGTCCACCACTAGTTCTCCACCCCCAGTCTAGGCCGGTCCGATTCACTTCCCAAATTTTGTCATTCGGGTTTGAGTAGTCATAGGCCTATAATTAAAATGTTAGGTTACGTGGACTGAACTGCATTGATGATATTGACCCCAAAAAACAAACGGTAGGTACAGCTAGTCCGTGGAACGCCAAACACATCGCACTGTTAAAAATTGGATAGTTCGACTATGGCAGTGGGGGCCTCCTAAAAGGATTTACTAAATTCATCAAGTTTGTTCCAAAGAATCAAACGGCCGGTTATTCAAGGAAATACCTTGGCGGCTCTCTGTGAAATACTCGTTTGGCGAGGACTTCCAAACACGTCGTAAGCTAAACCGTACTGACGAATAAACCACCCGCCAATGATAGGGAGGTATAGTTGCTATGAATGACCCAGTATCGGAATACGGTAATAATATCAGCAAAGAACGTTCTCCCGGCTTCCAGACATTTGACGCCACAAAATTTTTGTACATTCAAAAAAGGGAATCGATTTTCCCCTTGGGCAAGATGGATTCAGTAAATGGAAAACTACTGATATTGCATCTTTGTGAGATCGTCAATTTTGTACAAAGGTTTATTTCAAGTATACCGAATCAGTATAGCTATCCTTCCTCTGGCACAGCAACGCAGTCTCGATCGGTACCGAAAAGCTAAATAATGCTTTTCTTCTTTTTTTGTTCTTGTCTATCAAACTCTATGTTAATTCACTAGATCAATAGAAAATTATGAAAATTCCTTATAAGATTCCCATATTGGATTCGTATAGAAAGTAAAATGTGGAAAAGCATGGAAATCGATGGTTAGAATAATTTGTATGAAGGCAGATTGAGAATTCTTCACTTATGGAACATATTATATGTTATTCACACAATTCAAGTATATGTATGCGGTACTCGATAATAAAACCCAATTGTGGGGTTAAAAGTTTTGTTCAAATCTTTTTATTTCAAGTAATTGGTGGTCGATAATACAAAAAATATAATGTAATACAAAATCAATAGTAGACTATATTAGTGAAAGAAAGAGAACAGAATATCTATATTAGTGAAATGAAACAGAACCCAGTTGGAAAATCCATATTCGTTGAGGCAAACCGTTATTGATTAGATCCAAAAACAACGGTTCTTTCTGACCAAACTAGAAGTATGGAAACTCCATGATATGGAAAGACAGATCTATAGAATCTAAAAGGATAATGGAAGTTGTTCGTCTTTGAATCGAGTTGGACCTGAAAAAAAGAATAAAATATAAAATTAAAAATAAAGTAAAGGTTTTATTTTTCGATAGATTCGTGGGGACACCTTTTCTTTTCATTCGAAATATATTTATGGGCAATTAAGCAACCTATTACTGTACTGAGTCCATGAGTTAAAATAAATAAAAGGTAAATAGTATCAGGCCGTTCGTTCCAAAAAAGATTAGATCCTATTGAATAGAAAGGAAAATGATTTAAATATGATGTTTGTAGAAAATCATTAAGTATGTCTTTTATTCACCAAAATTACTTAAATTACTTATATTTTATTTAATATTT
This sequence comes from Musa balbisiana, assembly GCA_004837865.1. Taxonomy (NCBI): domain Eukaryota; kingdom Viridiplantae; phylum Streptophyta; class Magnoliopsida; order Zingiberales; family Musaceae; genus Musa; species Musa balbisiana. The sequence continues at coordinate 33,871 of PYDT01000022.1, forward strand.
AATTTATTTAATATTTAATAATATGTAAGTATAAGTCTATAAGTAATTTAAGTTTTGAATGAAGTTACACGGCCACAGTTCTTAGTACTATTACTTACTATATTTATATTGTACTTACTTTTACTATACTTTATCAACTCACAAATCCACAAGAATCTGTGATTCCGAATCATAGGATCGGTCAATGTCACCAGAGAGAATCGAATTTGTCTTACCTAGTCATCTTAGTTAGTCTTTCTATAATGATGATGGGACCGAATTTTCAATTGGAACTAAACTAATTCTGTCAATTGATTTTTCTTGCCGTCGTATTTGGTAAAAATTGAAACTTAGGTTAAGTGTTTTATAACATATGTAGCAAAAGAAGCAATCTAATTTAGCTTCTTTATGCTACTATAACTAGTTATTTCGGTTTTCTACTGGCTGCTTTAACTATAACCTAGCTCTATTCAGGGTTTGAACAAGATACGACTTTTGGAAAGAATTGAATGAAAAATGATAAAAAAACGAATATTTCTCTGAGATTAAGGGTTTTATGGTTCTTTCTCACATCAATGCCAATTTGGGCATGAGATTCACGGATAATTTAGATTATATTTAGGGATAGATTTACTTTTTGTATCCCTTAAACAAAACCGAAATGATTGAAGTTTCTTCTATTTGGAATTCGTCTTAGGTCTAATTCCTATACTTTAGCAGGCGTATTCGTAACAGCATATTTGCAAATATAGGACGTGGTATCAGTGGACCTTGATGAGTTACTATTTCTTTCTTTTTTTGATTGACCTCCTGCCGGAAAGGAGGTCAAATCAAGTTTTCAAGTTACAATTAACTTTTTGTTTGTTAAATTATTTTATTGTGATTCGACATCAAATAAACGATCACGCTCTGTAGGATTTGAACCTACCGACCAATCGGGTTTGAGACCCGCGTTATACCGAGCTGACAACTAAGAGCGCGTTTCTATCCTATGACAGGAGATACGACTGTACTGAAAGACAAAAGTCAGTTTTTCTTACCCCCAATAAGTATTGATACATATAGTATGCAAGACAGAAGATTATGTCCAATTGTTAATCGATCCAATGAATCCTCGTTATGGCCCATGGGAGAAAAGTATAGGTAGGGGGATGAACCAGGTTGAACCGTGGACATTTGGACCCAAAAACAAGCTGCTACCCAAGTGCGCTACATCCCTTTTCAAAAATGTGGTACAGTTTCCTTGTACAAAAATCCCTGTCTTGTTTTCCATCCGTCATTTTTCTCCTCCATCTATATACATTTTCTGGTCTTTTTCTTCTTTTTGGTTTGTTGTTTTCATATATAAAGAATTATATACATCTGACCCTAACTTATAAAAAGTTAATATTTATCATAATGCTCAGGAACAGATTATTTTTTTTTCTTTTACAAAAAAAGAAAAAAATCTCTTGCTATCATTGTACATATCTATTTTAGTTAGGAATCCTGTTAGTTAGGAATCCTGTGTAAAAAATTACAAATGATAATCTGGAACTAAACACGCATCCCTGGGGGACAATATTGTCTTACAATCTATAATATACGGAGTATTTTTCAATGCGAGATTCAAAACATATCTCTCCGTTGCACTGTGCTAGTACTCTAGGTTTGTGTCTTTAGCGACCGCCTATTGGAGCGAAATTAATCGTTTTATTTCCCAGATGCCTTGTCTTCCCCTTTTTTTAATTCGAGTTATTGATTGATATCAAAAATGAATACAATTAGAGATCCAATTCCACGTGACTAAAATTTCTAATTTCGCCCTATTTGTTCAGTTCGTTAGGATAGGAAAAAGAAAGAAACAGTGATTGAACCTCGCAAAAATGTGGTAGATCGAAGATCGAATTTTGGAGAAACAGAAATGAAAATGTGGGATCCAGTCTACGCGAGTTCCACGAAATCATAGCATAGAAAAGAAGATATTTAACTTAAATAATAAATAAAATAAATATTAATAAAAAGTGATAATTTAGTATAGGACCATTGAGGTTAGAAACAGAAATTGATTATTTAATTCTTACTACTCCATTAACTTATTACTTTATTATTCTCTATTACTTTATTGTTCGATAAAATTGTTACGCCTTAATATAATATGAATTATCTAGAATTATCATTATATAATGAAATTATAATGGCAACGAATACTTTAGAATTCCCATTTCTAGTTGAACTCTAATCGATTTTTTTTTTGTTCTTTTCTTCTTCTTCAGCTCGGATCGAAAATAGAAGAGTTAAAGCCGATTCCAAATTCAAAGGAGGTTCCCTGGGGGCCAAGGGTAAAGATGTCAGATCATATTTATTTTGGCATGTACCAGTTGTGCCCGAAATGATGTCAATACAGCCTCGCCAGGTATTTCTAGCTCTATTACTCAAATAATCACACCATACGCCTGGGTTCGATTAGATTGAAAAATTTTGTCGCTATTGGAACAAGCTACGATTCATGGGGAAATAAAGAATAGATCGAACAGAACGCGTGTGCGCTCTCGCCAAAAAGGAATAACTTAACATATATTTAACATATATAACATACTAATGTTATACAAATCAAGCCTATTTTGGTCGGATCTGAATGACGTAGAATAAAGAAATTATTTTAGAAATAATGAATCAACCCGATAAACCAAGCAATTTTTCGTAAATCCACGCGATCTTTTCGTAGGCGTTTGCGCCCCCAATTGATCTGGGTATCGAAAGCGATTATAAGAAACATGAGTTTAATTAGTCGATTTATTAGTGACAAGAACAATATTATCTAGGCGTGAAATAGATTGCCTTTGAAACAACAACGATTAATTACTATTGCTATAAGCAAGCCCGGATTTTATCTTTGTTACCTTTTCTTAATAATGAAAAACCATTTGAAGAGAGCCGATTCGCTCCCCAGAACTAACTGTTCCTAGAACCAAAAAGAATAGACATACTCCTTCATTGAACTCACAACTCCAATTGAACTCAACTCAGATTGATTTTTTGTTCGAAAAGGCCTAGAATCTAGAGTGGGTTTCCTGTGTTATAAAACAAAAATTGGCGAACCTTTTTTTTATTGAAACATATTTAAGGTCTTCCTCTTCCTATCCTTAATTTATTTTTATTCTATTGTCCCCGGAGTTCCTTTCTCCGGAAATTCTGTTTTTTCAATCATTCCTGTACGGTCATAATTACGTTAGATCTACTTTAATTACTTTAGAATCTACTTTATTTGATGTCTTGTTTGGAAATCATTAAAGACAATTCTATTTGAATAGCTAGTGTCAGGTATTTAACGATTAAGAAGGCCATTGCTTCTTGTACAGATTGTGTATTAATCGCTATAACTATACAATACTTATTCTCACGAGTTACGGCCATTTATCCGAGTGATCCACAAACGACGAAAATCCTCTTTTTGCCTGCCTCTATCCCGATGAGAGGAGCCGAAAGCTCTCATTTTCTGTTGAGTATCGTTCGAGTAAGTCTGAATGAGCTCCTCTAGAGGTTGATGCAAATAACGAATTTTTGTTCGACGTCCTCCGCTGTATACCCGGCAACTCTGTTCATTGAATCAAATTAAACCTTAATGAATAACTACTTGCTTTCGATCTTTCAGTCATCGCTTTTCTTGCCCCTCTCACGGTCGATTATAACAAAACGGAATTATTCGATTATATAAAAGATAAATCCAAGCTTTTGCTACTAGACCCTTCCTGACCACAATTTTTTATTCCGTCCAGGCAGTTCACCTGCAAATAAGAAATTCTAATTATACTAAAAAAAAAAAAATAGTGGGGTCCATCGTTTCTATGGTTACAGTCTTAAACGGTGAGGTCCTCTCTTACAACCGGAGGCCTCGTCTTCATTTAAACCAAATGGTATTGTGCACTTGTATAGTTCCCATCTTTGGCTCTAACCATCACGTATAGAGTAATAGCTCTTTTTCACATAAGAGTTTATCTATACAGTGACGGCATTTAATTAGGAAATTTGGCTAGTTAAGCTTACCCTCTTAGTCCCGCTCTTTTACAATAGGAGCATAATCTGTTTGCTTCTTATAATAACTATTTCCCTCCGCTTATGGATAACTATTTGCGTACCAATGGGGAATTGCTTTTTCATCCTCAATCTAGGTGGATTGGATTTGCACCAATGAAACCATAAATTCCATACACATATAGGATAGATAGATCTTTTCCTTTACCCCTATTCCTTGGTACCTGGTCTTGACACCTGAAAAATTGTCTCCATTTGTTCGAACGCATGATCTGAACGAGTCGCACATCACCCTAGTCTGTTCCTCGACTCTGGGACATCCTCTAAGAGCGGGAAGATTTTCGTAACAGTTCTTTATTGGCTGTCTGCGTTTCTAATACGTTGTTTAATAGTTCATGTCGTATCGTATATTATATAGATTGTTATTAGAATAGATGGGAATGGTTGGTTTAGATCGATCTTAACCTGATGATTGGATTGATATTATGAAATTTTTTTCTATTCCATACCAAAATCACAGAACATTTCTGACTTATTGTTTTAAATGGATTTTACACGAACGAAATCCCCGTATTTCATTTCCGAATTCGACCGCGACGAGATCAACAATGCCTGATCCTTGGGCTTCTTTGCTGACATACAAACAGCCCTTTCCAATGCCGTTCGGATACAACCACATAAAGGCTTGCCCGTTCTTTTTTACATAAAACCTGTGTGAGGGTTCACGAATTTCAGTAATTCTCCATTTCCAGGACAAATTCCCCTTCGTGATCAAAAATAACTAGCTGTTGAATGAATCATGACCCTACTTATATTGATATTGATATAACATCATTAACGGTTCCTCATCTCGCATGATTGGCTAATGTAAAGGATAAAAAATAAACAAGCACTTGAACACCGTACAGGCTCTTCTGTGCGTTGCCCTACGCTCGCAATGGAATTTACTTTTTTCTCCCTTCTATTTCTATCTAAGAAAGAAAGATAATCCATCCTGATTCAGATCGTTTGAATGATCCTTTACCACCCTTCCTTTCGTAGGAGTCAAAATCATATGTTCTGTGCTTATATATTTATCTCGTCTGTGAGGATCAGCCCAAAGTGCCTTTCTGATACGAGCAAATAGGAACACTGATCTTTTTTTTTTCTTTTCGTACTCTTCCATAACAGACCTATCAGAAAGAAACTTCTGGGTGGAAGAAAATGTTTGTGCGCTGAAATGTACCCCCGACACAGAAAATCCACCAATCGGAAATTAACCTTTTTGCTTTCATACACTATCTCGATTACAAAATCTCATGGTGTTGAAAAAACATATGGTTTGTTATATCGACTCGAAGTTGCCATGCTAAGTATTACTTATTGTTCATATTCCCTATGCGAAGGCATAGTCTTTCTTTTTTTTTTCAAATAAAACCTCATTGGCGCCAGCTGAGGGAATGCTGAACGTGTGTAATTTCCCTCCGCTCAGAATGAAAGACCCATAGAAGCGCTAAACCCCATGCATATTGTATGCACATCGGGTGGCACAATTGCATCGTACTAATCGCTATTCCGATACTACCATCCGCCGGGAGAGTTTATAAACAAAAAAAAAAGATCCGTATTATCTTCTATATAGATATACAGGAGACCAACAATTTGATTTGAGATCTCGCTATTAACCCTCTTGCCCTAAAAAAGTAACTTCATCGTGAGTCGTGATTCGGACAACGTGGTTCCGTAGGAACTTTACGTGCACCTTTGGATGCATACGGTTCAAAAAATGGCGAAAAAGAATCAATGGTCGATTCCAGTTCTCTTTTTTTTTTTCTGTACTAGGGTTTTTGTTTTCTAATAAAGCTTCCATTTTTTTAAAAGACATGAGAATGATTTTGGCGTCCGTACCTATAAAGAATTTACTGAACTTATTGAAATTGAAATTGAGCAAATCCTCTCATTGAGGATTGTTGCATCGACATTCAAAATCACCTGTAATTTTCTTGTTTCTGACTGGGCCTTTTCAATTCTTTTTAGTTTTCATGTTCACTACTCCGGGAAGATCTTCCGAATTCCATGTTGCACATAGGGCAAAATGGTCTCAGTACCACGTCTTTTGTTACGGACTTTTTTGTTTGTTTCAATTCGTTCATGCCTTTCCCCATCATTCGATGTCCATCATATATTCCGTTGGTTATTGTGACGTTTGAATCACTCCATAAAAGGATAAGTCGTTATGATACAACGGAATCGTAATTACTGGATTACCAATTGGGTATTTCTGAACGGAGCTGGATACGTTTATTACTTTATTTTTATTTTATTTCCATCAACCATAATTCTCCTCATGAGGCCTCCCAAATACATAAATTGATCTAATGTGCACGTCACGCTCCGAATGATGATGTTCACTCAATACATAGTTCTTAGGCGAAACAATTTATTTCGTCGAGGGAGAGAACGGGTAAATCATATACCCAATGTCTGACAAGTCGCACTATCAGCAACCCAAACTGCAATCTTCCTCTCAGACTCCTGGAAAAGGTTACTTTTGTAACAAAACCAACTGCATTAAATTAACGAAAATTGAGTACTATACTTTTCCCTTTAATGTGAACAAACATGGCTTTATCGTCTTTCACATCCCTTCGCGTTTTCTGAGTGTTTATTGTATGTTTATTACATAGATTTTCTCATAATATTGGAAGGTTTATTTATAGAATGTAAACGCATGATAAAGAAAATTTTAACTACGATCAATTCTGTTTCTATTCCCGAACGAGTAATCCTTACGCATTCGTTTCCTCCCTAAAGTGAACTAATCCTTCTCCATTCTGCGTATTGGTTACTTAGCTGTATAGAATAGATCTGCTTCTCTTTGTTCTTACTTGAACAGAATTTTCCACAGTATTTTTCAATGAACGGAATAAAATTAACCCTTTCTCATACTGAATCTACTGAAAAAGGTTAGATACATAGTATATTCTTTTTTTCCCATGATAAAATAAGGGACATAGTGTCTAGTTTTTCTTTGATAAACTGGGTAATTTTTTCCTGGTGTATTGTGCCTTGGTACATACCATGTGTGTTCATACTTGTCGGTAAGGATGAGTCCCGGTCGATTGCTTCTTGTCCATATACACTGCGTCCAGCACCTCGTTTCTTGGTTGGGGGCGGTTCGATGGCTTTATACGAATTAGCGTTTTTGATCCTCTGACCCCGCTCTTGATCCAAGGGGAGACAGTTATGTTCGTTATACCCTCATGCCTCGTTTAGGATACCAATTCTGTGGGTGGTTTGGAGTATTTTCAGGAGGAAACATGGACGAATCCCGTTATTTTGTGATATTAAGGTGGTGCAGGGGCACATTTGTCGTTTTCTGGCTTTTGCGTCTTGCAGCTTCTGGCTATTGGTTTATGGGACCCTAAAATAGTCGTGATGAACGTACGGGCAACCACTTTGGATTTGCCTAAGTCTCTTTGATTCCAGTTATTTCTTCGTCAGGGTTGCTTGCTTTGGCTTTGGCGCATTCATTAACAGGTTTGTATGGTCCTTGATATGGGTGTCCTGATCCTTATGGACTTAACTGACCAGTCAACCTGTAAGTCCAGCGTTGGGGCGCGGAAGGCTTTGATCCTTTTGTTCCGGAGGAATACCTCTCTATCATATTGCAGCGACGTTACATTGGGCTTATTAGTCAGGCTTATTCCATCTTAAGTGTCCCGTCCGCCTCAACGTTCTATACACAGGGAGACGTATGGCACTATTTAAACTGTACTTTCAGTAGTAGCGCTGCTGTTTTTTTTGCAGCTTTCGTTTGCTGGAACTATGTGGTATACGGTGTAGCAACTACCTACCAATCGAATTATGGTGGTCCCACATCGGTTATCATGGTATCTCAGTCTGGCTCCTTCCAGCAGAAATATATCGAGAGCTAGCGCCGGACTAGCCAAAATCCTGAGTTTAATCGGAAGCTTGGTCTAATAGATCTCCCGAAAACATTAGCTTTTTATGATTACATTTGTAATCAAACCAGCAAAGGGGATATTCGCCAGGAGCAGGGTCCAATGACAACCGGGGATGGAAAATCATGCTGTGATGTGTGTGTTTATGCCGCGGCCCCGTCTTTATGCTGATCAAGAGGCGCGAGCTGTGTGTTAGTCTAGCCTACCTTTTTTGAAACATTATCCGGTAGTTTTGGTAGAGGAGACGGATTGTTAGAGCCGTGTTCCTTTTAAAGGCAGAATCAAAGTATAGTGTTGAACAAGTAGTGTAAACTGTGAGTTCTATGGTGGCGACCTCAATGGAGTCAGTTATAGTGATCCTGTGACTGTAAAAAAATATGCTAGAATGCCCAATGTGGTGAATTTTTGAATAGATCGGGCTACCTTTGAAATCTGATGGCGTTTTTCCATGCAAGTCCCAAGGTGTTTGGTTCACTTTTCACTTTTGGCATGTACTACGTGTTCTTGCTTTCATTCTTTTTTCGGACACATTTGGCAGTGTGCGCTAGAACTGTTGCTTTTCAGTCAGATCTCACTTTTCTGCTGTCATTGATCCATTTGGTATGCTCAGGGAATTTTTGAGCATTCCAAAAACTTGGGAGATCCAACTACAAGAGACAAGTAGTCTGTACAACCATTGCTCTGGTATACCTTTCGCCAGCTTTTTTGATTTGACCTATAGTCCTGCTTCTGGGTTACCTGAAAATCTTGACTTGAATCCTGCCCACCATCTTTTCCCTTTGACTATGCTTTCCGTTTCTTTATATGGTATGATGCCAAATGAATAGGTGTGGAAGCATAATTGTAAAACCAGATCGAATCTCATGGAGCATTGGTTTTTATAGCATTCCTTTTAGCGCGACTTTAGGGTAAGTTTTTTTCGCTATCTTTTGCGAGAACCGCCTAAGGTTCCAACTAAAAAATAATTAATTTTTCATTTATCTCAATTGAGTAATGATCTCCCCTATGGGGGCCTCATTCTTCAACCTATTCCCCGTGTTCTTCGAATGGTTATCTCTGTTTGTGAGGGTTTTCCCAAAAGCGTGATTAAGGCGTACCCATAAAGGCTGACAAGTTAAACCAGATAGTGAAGGATTGGCGAACTAGGTTGCTGTTTTCCATTTTTAGACATTTCAAGATCACAATGGATCGACGATAAGATCGTTTATTACAACTACAACGGAAGGGTATAATCAAGTCAACATGCAATCTCAACCAATGATTAAATAGATTTAGGCTACGACAACGGGACCGTTGAGGTGTTTAGATCTGGGCCAAGCAAACTACTGGAGGAATGATTGGAAACAGTGGAGGCGTAATATGTAAAGTAGCTCCGGGCTGGGGGACTACCACCATTAATGGGAGTCGCAATGGCCCCTATTTACGGTATTCTATTTTATTTGAAATTTATAAGATTCTTCCGTTTTACTGTCTGAATTACAATGATTAAGTTTATAAGAAATTTGGAAGTCCTAGTTTTCAATCAAAAAATTTTACTTTTACTTAAACGCGGATTTTCCTAGAACCATTCTGTAGTTCGAACCGTGGAATTTGTTGGTTCGGTATCTCCGAATATGAGTGTGTGACTTGGTTATAATTGATCCTATTGCTATACAGATCAATGGTCCTGTTTCTCTATCGACATTATTCTATTTCGGCGATAGTTATTCTAATATCGGAGCACGGAAATATATATCGAATATAGAATAGATTAAGAAAAGAATATAAAACTATATTTCATACCTACTATTCCACCTCGCTACCGGACCAGAAATTTTTCAATAGATTTCCCTAACTCACCGATTTTTTCTTCCTAACAGACCTTTTTTTTTTCTTGCCGAAGGACAACTCTTTTCTAGAGTTTTGTTGAGTCTACATCATCGAATAGTGATCATCACAGGGTTCTTACTCATAGAAACCTGGATGTAGCTTGAGGCTTTGCTTTATACTTTATTAAATAGATCCTCGTGGTTCGAGTTATGAATCTGGTGTTTCAATTGATTCATAGGTCTCAACAAGCAAATTCCTATCAATATACACACGAATCACTCCGCAATCCACAAAACACCAGAAATAAAATAACAAATAAAAAATAGGAATAGACAGATTCAAAGCCTAATGATCAACATCAAAAAGACAGATGAGCAACTTATATTTTGAGGCATTATCATACAAAGAAAAATTTCGTATTTTTGTTTACTCTACTGCATCGATCGTCGGTCGGGCAAATCAAGCGGCTAAGCTAAGAAGTTTTTGAACTTTCTCTTCCATACCTTTGAAATCAGCATTTGTGTGTGTGTCGCTTGAGCCGTACGAGATGAAATTTGTCATATACGTGTTCTCAGAGGGGGAGTCCCTTGCCTTGTTTACTCTCTCAATAAGTCTATTATTGGTTTGAGGAACTTCTTGAGATTCAGGTTGCGATTGCAGATGCTATAACTAGTATATGTTCCTCCTCAGGGCAACAATATTTTATTGTTTATTGGTGATCCCACCTTCTTGTGTTTTTATTACCAGTACTCAGGTTTTGCTATGACTTTTTACTCACCGTCCCAAAACCGTTACAGAGGCTTTTCCTCTGTTCAATACATATGACTTATGCCAACTTGTGGGTTTCCGATCGTTTCATCGATTGTCCGCAGTATATGTTCTAATGATGATCTTGCACTATTTCGTGTGTACCTTACCGTGGATTTAAAAACCCCGCGAATTACTTGGTTTAGAAGGTTAGTTTTGGCTGTATCTGACGGCAAAATCTTTTTGTTGAACTGGTTTTTACTTACCTTGGACCAAATTGGTTATTGGCATAAAATTGTGACAGGCAGTCCCTGAAGCTATTCCCGTAAATAGGAAGCGCCTTTTGGTATAGTTATTACGCGTAAGTGCTAGTGTGGGCCAATCCAACTTTGACTCTATTTTTTATATTTTTTCCACACTTGTATTGCCTCTTCTTATGCTCGTATTATGGTTAATGCATTTCCAATGGATACGTAAGCAAGGTATTTCGGGTCCTTTATAGAATCATGATATTTTGTATTGATCATCTATCATAACTGGGTAGGAACGATAGACAATACTATTTCATTGCTAGCAATATGGATTTTGAAAAAATAAGACAGGTTATTTGGTACGTGTTTCTTCAACTTCGAAGTATTGTATTCCTTTTTGATCCGATAGTTTTGAAGTTAATTTTCCGAAGAGATGATTGATTATGGGATTGTGTGCCTTTAAATTTGATTGGCCTCATATAATTATTTTCTCTTCCACATTGGAATTACAAACCAATGTCTGTCTCCACATCCGCAACCACCACGTAAGCCCCTATGTAGCAGAAGGAAGGCCGGTTCGTTTGGGAACCGTTGTCTATGAATCATACCGAATCAGTTATGCATGAACAGCTCCCCGTCTGCTCGACGTCCATCGGCAGTCAAGGTGTCCACCAGTTCGGCTGCGGCGTGACAGTGTGTCCGCGGGATTCATGGCTCCGTGCTGCTCTCTACGCATTCCTGTCCTCTGTTTCATCGTCATCCCAATCGTAAGACTATCGGAGTGAAATATAGATCTAAGAAGAACAGAGGCTAACTTTTATTAGGAACATCTAAATATCTTTGATGTTAAGAAAGCGAGATGTTTGGCTGGATAAACATCCACATCAAAAGACATGACTGAACAATCCAAAAGCACTTGATCATGACAAATCTTGTGATACGCCTACTTGGATATTGAGCATTTTACCTGTAATGAACTGAATTAGTTGCAATGAACTAGTGGCAACCCGACACATGTAATCGGCTAAATCGTTTCTTACATAGATTGCATTATAATATATGTGGGGATAGGTATGAAAATAGATTTTATCTGGAATCTATTTCGGCATTCCTTCTTCTTGCTCGGAGCCGATGGATGAAAAATTATCATGTTCCCGGTTTCGCTTCGGGGATTGTATCCATAAGATGTCACCCTATCCCATAACAAGAAACCTGACGTGAACGATCCTGTCTTAAGGCTAAATTGGCTAAGGGATGGGCATATTATGGAAAATCCCCATGGACAAATGATCTTTTACCATATTTGTCCGTAGTAATTCTCGGTACTATTTGCATGTAATGTTAGGGCTTGCAGTTCTATAACCCGTCAATGATTGTGAACACCGGCGGATTCCATTTGCAACTCCTGTGATATTACCCGAAAGGTACTGCTTTTTCCCGTTTTCAAAGGGGACTCCGCTACAGTCCCAATAGTATTAGGGTTGTCGTTTGTAATATGGTGTCAGTACCAACGGGATTATTTGACAGTACCTTTTTTTGAGATGTATAATTCCCAATCCATTTCGCCTGTCCATTAGCTACACAGTCTTTTTGATCCCGGTACTCCAGCAGTAGCTCTTTGGTGTCGGTATTGGAGCAACATTACCTAATTGATAAACGATAACTTTAGTCCTTTTTTTTTTTAAAAAATTGATTCACCGTGAAATACCATGATTAATGTTCTAATAATATTTACTTCAAAGTCACTATTCTTAGATACATTAATTTTATTATTATCATGTCCACGAAATACGGATTGTGCAAAAGAGTAAAACAAATTTTCTTCTTTTTCTTATAAATTTTTCTTTCTATTTTTAGTAGAAAAAAATGAAATATTATATGGATTTAAAATTAAAATTGATTCTTAGGTAAATCCAATTGCGAAAGCTTTTGTCTAGTGTCCGATCTCTCTTTTACAGCTTCTATTCGAATATTCACTTCTCATCAGAGTCTTCTTGACCTTATTCAAAAGGTCCAATAATGTTGTTTTGACCTTTTGAGACAATTATAGGTCCTGAAGGTAATTCTGATTGGCAATAAAAATACATTTCAATGGAATTTCTTTTTTGTTTTTTTCTTTAGTTGTTTACATCTTCTTGAACGGTAACAATGGGTATATTGTCAACCTGTTTTTATTTTCTTTCCTTTGAAATTAATTTCCTCTTCCCTCCGCATGTAGAAAGAATACAATAGCATTAAATTACGAGAAGCTTCATAAAGTGCTTCCTTAGGAATTAAACTTCCATTCGTCATATTTCTACAAAAGTTCTCTTGTTTTTTCATTCCCATCCCTAAGATGAATACTATGATTCGCATCGAACAGGCACTAGATACAGTCATGCTATAGGATAACTCCATTTTTAGAGTTAGTTGTTGTCTTTTCGTACGATACCACGCTCTCGCCTGATGGGTAAGCCAAGACACAAATCAATTGTTCCGTCCGTTTAGCTATGTTTGGTTTGTGTCAACCTATTTCCACGGAAGTGTGCGATGATTATCTGAGCGTTTACGTATTTAGGGCCCCCTGGCGCAAATGGATGCTTCTCTAACTCCATATATAATTCTTCTCAATACAATTAAACCATTATCAATTCACACACATAACACAGATGCATGTACGAATAATCTTCAATACCTATTATCGTAGAATAGTCATCTATGACGCGGCACTTTACTTCAGAGTTGCACGTTGATACAGTGCCTTCTATTTCTCCAAGTAAACGGTCCCTCGCCTGGCATCCTATAGTATCAGCTTGACCTTTCATCAGCGGGGACAAACGAACGCGACCATAAGAACGACGGTTACTGCTAACGCCTCGATTCAACACAAAACCCAAAAGAAAAAACCCATCCACGGAGGGTTCGAGTGAGCATCCTGCTACTTCAGCTCTCGCAAACCAACGATTAAAAACACTAATACTATTATTATGATCAATCCTTGAAATCTTTTATTTCGCTTTAAATCTGTTTTTTTCCTTATTTCTACACACGCAATTCTTTTTTGAGGGGTCGACATCCATTATGGGGCAATCGTGTTACAATCACGTACACTAACTTAATAGATAACCACTTCTACGAATGGCATCGTATGCTGCAAAAATCTCTCCGAACCATGACCTTTTATCATACTTTCTGCTCGTTGCATACCTGATTAACTACTGGACTAATAAGCATTTAATGCCGCCGTGTGCTTTGAACACACTATGTTTCCCTCTATCGGGTCCTTTTTTCCAGCCGGAGTACCGAGACAAAAAGGCCCAAGAAACCACCAACCTCGTCACATTGGACATTACCATGGTATTGTATTGAAAGCTTGCTTGAACTTGGAATAATCCTAATTTTGTTAGTCTACGAAAATCCCTTCTGATCCACAGAGAAATAAAGCACCAATACGACCCATTCAACGAAAACACGGGATTCTGTAGTCAAGCTTTATGTCAAATATTTTATTCAGCGGGAAGAAGAGAAGATACAGAAAGTACGGAAAGGAAGACTTACCGGATGATCCATATGTACAGTCTTAAAAAAATAACCAGTCACATTTATGTACTATGGTCTGTTTAACGTTTATTAAGTTCCTAAAAGAATTGTAGAAGATTTATCCCGGGCTCGGGTAAAAAAAAAAAAGAAACAAATGTCTACAAGAGTGAACAAATCACGATATGGCGTTGAGTTGCCGATCAGGGCCCGACGGATTCTAAAGTTTTCAAACATGGTGTTTCGACCGCTATCGTGACCGGTGTGGATCAGAGTACGGACGCCCTTAGTGAATTCTATGGCTTCAGTAGACCGGACATCCGGTCGCCTATGTTATTATACAACGATCTCACTAGGTGGCCGATTATTCATAGAGGGAGAAAGCGCGCTGGTGATGGGGGGTGTTGAACTAGGAGGTGCATTCATGGTGGTGGAAGCTGGCAAGTGAACTCCAGCGTGAGGGGAGCGGCGGGTTATACGAAAGTTTGTGTGATAATCTGAACAGAGCAGGCCAAGCGGGGCGAGGCGAGAAAGTAGACGCCCCGGTGGAATGCGCACTACGCAATGGGGACGCTACCCCAGTGAGTACCCGGAGAAAACCGGCGCCGTCCTTCCCGAACATAACCGAGAAGGAAAGCGGGATGAGCTAGCGGACCCGAACAGACCGTGGGACGGGGAGTGTAGTAAGGAGTAAACCGGCAGGAAGAAGGGGGGGGGCGGTGCAGGCCAGGGAACTGCCTTGCAGGAGCAACAATGGAGGAAAGAGGGCGTACGAACTGTTCCGCGCATGTCACAAAGACGAGTTAGAGGAAAAATTAGAGACCAGAGGAGGAGGATCACCAGTCTAAACAAATTCGCCTGCCAGTTAAGTGCGCGGCGGAGCGCGCGGGGGAGCTGTCCATTATACCCGGGAAGTAAAGACAGGCAAGTCCTCTTCCACCGAAAAGAGTAGGATGGTTTATGTCGAAATTAAATTCGTTAAACCGGGTCGGCTGATACGCTTTAAAATAGGGGTCTGGGGAGGCTGGCCGAGTCTTTCTATGTCGCAGCGTGGAAACCAGAAAGATGGTGACCGGCCGGAGGAGGCACGGAACGGTTTCAATAAACCGTCTCGAAAGAGTATGTCACAAAGTAAGTCGGTGATATTAGGAGAGGCTAATAATAGAGCGAACCTCCTTTTTTTGTATCAGGGCACATTGTCTGAAGAAAGTGAAATTTGAATAGCGGCAAGGTCCGGGAACACGAGACGAACTAGAAGGAGGGGAAAAAAATGCCAAAAAAGTCCAAGGGGAGGAATCAAGAAGGTGCCACTGTGGTTCTTAGTGGTACATATGATCTGCTTTTGGGGGGGGAGGAGAACGGAGGGAGGAGGGAAAAGTAAATAGGCGATGAAGACACATCTACAAAGCGACGAAGTGGACTGCGACGAAAGGGGGAAGCGAGTAGGATGATTCGGAGATAGAAATCCACCCCAAAGCTAGTATTAGGATAATACAAAGAAAAACGAAGCAAAAAAGGACACAGGAAAACATAAACAACAAAAAAAAAAGATGATTAGGAAAGAAAGTACACAACAGAAGCTCATTATCCGAGCGGGAAATCGACACCAAACCAGCGAGTCAAGGGAGTGATTGCCTGCGGGCAACAAAGCAAGGAACCGCGCAGAGAAGTGATACAGCAGTCGGAGGAGCAGAACCGTTGTCACTTTGGTCTTACAATACGTACCGTACAGGGGCGCGAAGGAGTGCCGGGACGGGAGAAAGGGGGGCAGAGTAGGCACTCTGCGGGGAAGGACAGCAACAGACCCGGCACCGAACATAGCGAGAGGACCAGCCCTAGAGCGAGACCGCAAGTCGCGACGTCCGCTGGTGACCGCGACATGTCAAAGGGGTCTGGGTTGAACCTATCATTTATTGGAAGCCGTGTAGTTGTATGCAAGGAGGAAGGAAAAAGAATAGGGCGGTCCAGAAATAAGAACGCCGTTGTTTTTCTCCTCGACACAGGGTAGTGGCTACAGACGAGCCTGACAAAGGGGGAGTTCGGTGGCATGTGGGAACGCGCTGGGAATGCGCTTTGGCTACAGCTGGCTGATACCCGCCCATTTCCAAGTATTACGAACGCTGTATTACCAGCATCCCAGTACATAGAGGGGATCCCTCCCAACCCATACGTGGTTCCGGGGGCAGGTCGACTGGAACAGTTTGCGGAAATATACGTAGGCCATTATTTTCCACCACACGACGCATATCGTGTCCATTGCTCTTCGCAACAAACCCGCTCTATTGTCTAGCTGTGATCCAAGCGGGTTCAAGTGCCTGAGAGCGTATCGGCCGAAACAAACGATTGCCTCCGACAAGAATTTCCCTGCGTCTTCCTCTCTATGTTGTTTACGAAAGCTGGTTTCTTCTTTTGGGGTTAGAGGTTTGAGGTCTTTCTTAATTCATCTCTACTACAGAAACCGACATAGAGTTTCTTCTCATCCACTCCTCGCGAATGGAAAGGATGCATAGAGTTACAGATACGCATGTAGTTAGATGAATTTAAAAACTCTACCCTAAGACATTATTAATTGAATTTGTTTAGTTGTTAACAGGAAATGTATATACAGGTATATTATCATGCTCTGAAAATATTTATGTTATGCATATTTCATCTATATTATAGATTAGATATAAATATGATCATGCTTTTTATATTATAGGATACTGCATTTGGTATTTTATAACGATCCTTGATCCTTTAGTTTTACCCTTCTCAAATGATGCCAAAATATTGGTATGTACTCTGCAATAAATAAAGGTTGCGGGAATATTGACTCTTTACTGTTTTTAGTCCTAGGTCACCCATGACTTCTTCAGAATAATAAATTTTTGTCCTCGGGTCGTCCGCCATCCCCCAATGATATTCGGGAGGCGTTTCAGTAGGAAATCCTGGGCCATCCAGGTTCCGTCGTTGCCCATAGCTTCCTTTCCCGTATGTTTCTGGCCTTGAACTCTGCACTGGAGCTCCCACCAATTCCTTCTGCGATCAATCTCCTTAGTTTTTGATTAACCCGAGCTCTTTTATTATTAATTTATATTCATTCATATGGATGCTTTATCACATTGGCCTTTAGGGGGTAATTCATAGACCATTACATATGGAAGCATATTCATTGATCTTTGTTGTTCTCCCTCGTTCTATCATCCTTCATTTAATCCCACCCTTTATTTTTGTTGCCCCCCGAACCATTCAATTTTTATGGAAGATTTTTGCAGTTGCTGCCACTATCTGATTTCTCCACTCCTCTCATATTTACTGTTTTCTTGTGATCATCGACAATACGAAGCAATAATTTGGGTTATTAAGTGATTTTAATGGTTTTATTTTTGTTTTATTTATTTTATATATTTTATTACGTTTTAAAGTGGGTTTAGGTCTAGTTTTTTTATTCCAATTCTAAAACTTCCCTCTAAAGCAAAATTAACGAGTCACACACTAAGCATAGCAATTATAACAAATTGGTACTCGATTTTTATTTCAACCCTTCAGAATGGTAAAATTGCTGCGATTTGGGTGTGATTTAACGGAAACAGAATGAAACATTGTGGTTATTTTTGTTCTATTTCACTTTCCAGAAATGGCAAATACAATAAGGTCTAGTTATTCCTCTCCACAATATCCAAATTTGATGCCTATACTCCATAGATATTTCAATTGTATATAGGAACAATGATCACTTTTTAGCGCGAAGTTGCCTGGTAGGGTAACCCTGCCCCTCGATCATTCGACACTTGCATTTTATTCTTTTCCTCAATCCGCCTGCAATTTTTGTACTTGCATTACCTTTTGTATCCGTTTTGTTCCGCTAATTCAAGAGCCTTTCAATTGCCGTTGGCGAACGAAACGCGATGTGTTAATTGTAAAGCTATAATATTGCCGCAAGAATATTAATGTTGCCCATAAGTTTTTTTCAACTCGTGGGAATGTTGGGAGTCGTCGGTTCACTGAATTAAATTCTTTGGAGCTTCATCTGTAATTCTTCGATTCCTGTTGTTGTTGGCCCTCTATTAAAACTTATGGAAATCAATTTGTGCTCCGCATGTCGTCTCCTAGTTATTAGTTTGCTATGACCTGGGATCAAATCAATTCTTTTTAATGCCTAGACAGCATTCCTTCCGACAATATCAACATGACCGAGGATATGTCTCCTATTTGTTTTAATTGTACATAGTTTTTGATAAATTTCGTATTTTTTCATCTTCCTGTAAAAACCCACAGGAAATAAGCTTTTTAGTTCGGTTGTCGCGCACACAAAAGGAATGATGAACAGGTGGGTTGACCAAGTCTAGAAACCAAGTGATTTATTTTTTTGTTCCCATACTTTTCCTATTAGTATTTTCTTTCCATCCATATATGTTATTTTTACTATGTTTACTAGTATGAATCTAAGCGGAGATTCAATCAAAATATTTAGATTTATCCTTTAATACAATTGTATATGCCAAGTAGTCTTTTTATCGGATAACTACGTCCTCGAAGGCCCCCCTTTCGGAGTCTCCTTTTTTCCACAATTTACTGCCTCATTACACGTGGCTTCACGAATGAATGAATCATCTTCGTTCAAACCCATATTCAGGACGAGCATTTGCTGCGGCAGATAAACCAATTTTTAATGGGATAATATGCTCGATTAAGGCATGAGTTCCAGTATCATTAATTTTTTCCTTCCTATGAACCGCCCGCTGATATCTGATCTTACTCTTTGAAACCACTTTGAACAGACATACTACATATATGTTGACTAAACTTTTACTACTTCTTATTAACCGAACATACGAGTTCCTTTATCACGAAGTTTCCTATCCCCCGGAACTAAATAGATAAACACTGTTTGATACTTTATTTTTTGTGTCACAAAAAAAAAATTATTTTTCAATTTCAATTTTTTTTTTAGTATTTAATTTATTATTTTATCTTTTTTATATCTAAATATTAAAATGTTGTATTTATTTTGTTTTAGTTTTATTTATATTATCAATGTTTGTATTTAATCATTAAAGGAACTTTAAATTCACTTACGACGATATTTATCTCGTTTCTTGCATGTCTCGCAAAGGAAAAGAGGGCCGCGAATTCTCTTCATTTGTGACCTAGCCAAACTATCTGTTATATAAATAGTAAATGTTCCCTCCATTATGAATAGCGCCAGTGTATGGCCAATCATTGTGTGGGTTATAAATGTATAATGCCCTAGACCAAGTTTACTATTATTTCTTTCATCCCCTCATGTTGAGTTTTCCATTTTTTCCGATAAATGGTAGCTACAAAAGGTTTTTTTAGCGAACGTGGTCATGTCAAGTGTATTACACTCCTTTTTTTAACATTTTTTTATTTTAAAGATTGGCAGTCTATGTCCAGATCTCGATCTAAGTTATTATGGGGATGTAAATAAAGACAATAATGATGAATGGAAAAAAGATAAATCCTTTAGCTAGAAAAGGGGGCGGATGTAGCCAGTGTATAAGGCAGTGGCTTGGAACCACCATGCGCGGGTTCAATTTCCGTCCGTTTTCGCCCATCCCATTTGGGCAATTCAAAAAATTTCTATTTTCAATATTCCTATTTACGGGTACTACTAAAATACACTAATCACTATTTTGCTTCGTTCTTCCCTACTTCTTCTCCAAGCGCAGGATAACCCCAAGGGGTTGTTTGGTTTTTTTCTACCGATTGGGCTCTCCCCTCCCCTCCCCCATGGTGATGGGCTACAGGTTCATACCTATACTTACTTCCTCTTACTAAGACGCTCTACCAACACTTAATCCGCTCTACCCAAAACTTTTTTTGTTCACACCCAACATTACC
The DNA here is from genome assembly GCA_004837865.1 of Musa balbisiana. Lineage (NCBI taxonomy): Eukaryota > Viridiplantae > Streptophyta > Magnoliopsida > Zingiberales > Musaceae > Musa > Musa balbisiana. The sequence goes on from PYDT01000022.1 coordinate 53,978, forward strand.
CACTGTCCGACTGTTGCTAAGCAGTTTTTGATACAACGGACCTCCCCCAGAATGTTAATCTTAATTGGTCCGATTGTACCCTCTTTTGCAATCAGGTTCGCTAAACAGCACTCTGCTCTAGCTATTGTCCACCCTTTCCAAGTGTGAGTTTCTATGTTATTTAGGCCGTGCCTAAGGGCATATCGGTTGATTATATTCTTCTTTGTTTTATCAATAAAACCCCTCCCAAACTGCTAAGCAAAGCTTCTTCTCCAACGCATACGGCTTTCTAGATGTATATGATGAATCTAGACAGATGTGAATCTTATATAAATCGGTATTAGGAAGTACCACATGAGTGGATTATAGGATCCAAATCTGCTGACATCACTCATGTTGATCTTCACATCCTAGGTCTCCCTTCCGTCATCTGCTTATGTTCTTCATTTAACATTCAACCGAATGACTCTATGAAATTCCGTCGATACTTCCACTATTACTTAACGTAGAGACATCTCTCTTGGGGGGGGGGGGGGTTCCCCGGGGGAATCTTACATTTAAACCACTGCTTAGTCTTCGAACTTCGCCCTCTGGACCAGCAAATTAAATTGAATAACCCTTCCTCCTCTCTTTGAAACAAGGGGGCGCTTCCGTTCTGTGCTTCTTCAAACAATTTTTCTCTCCATAGACCAATCCTCTAGAGTCAATATTTTCTATACGAGGAACTACTGAACTCATCACTTGTCTGCCCGGTTACTCACAGTTTGTCTGTTGGGTCTATCCCGTAGAGGTACTCAATTGATCAGTGATCGATTTCTAGTTTCGGGCGTCGTAAACCTAATTGGTTACTTCCAATTACGTAAATCATAGTGCAAACCGCACTCAAAGGTAGGCATTTTCCCATTGATATAGAACTTCTGTACCAAAAACAATGTTCATCATCCAAGTATAGTCCCTCTGGGAATGTAAAATATATCTCTCTTCACCCTCCCCATGTGTATGAACAAATGTAGCATTTCGATTAGGGTCGTGTCTATGTTACGATTCTAACCAGATACTTGTTTCTTCCGTCCGAAATCGATTTTACGGTATAGACTCTTATGACCTCCCGCTCTATGCGCTTCGGTACTTATTCCTCTGGGCATTACTACCTTACTACAACGATGCTGTCCATAATCAAATTATTTCGTGGATTGGATTTCACTTGACTGTTTACGGCTCCATTGCCGTGTGCTCGGTGTAGAAGTTTTGTATATAAATTTATCGCCGTGTTATTAAGTATTTTGCTTTAAGTGCTTTTTCCTCTATAAGAGGTTTGAATAGAATAACCCGTTTTGAACGTAATGATCAATAACGTCTGTTGCATTGTATGTCCCCATATATGTCCCATTCTTTACCCTTTCCCGGGAGCGAATGCTATTCATAGCTTTACCTTGTACACAAAGAAGAGTTCGACCCAATGCTTTATTTCTGTCCTAGTTTGATCCTGATTCACATTAAATTATATTGCGTTGTTTCCCACTAACCGAATACTTTTTCTTGTAAATACTGCATATTTGGATTCCATCCATACATCCCTTTTCTCCCTATGAGTTCAGTATCGATAAGAATTCTAGGTTCGTACTGTTCATATGTTAATGGTATGATATATAACATAACATTCCGTTATGTTATGGATTATGAATTCCATTGATCACCGAGCCATCCACTAGACTTATTGCACTTTCAATTGGTGTGCATCCAGGCAGGAATTTGAACCACTATTTGCCAATTTGAGTCTTGCGCCTTTAACCACTTCAGCCCTGGATGCTTAACAGAGTCATCGTATATCGTAAATAATATCGTAATAGTATATCTCTGTTCAATAGTATATCGTAAATAAATAGCGTTAAATAAGTAATCGTAATACTTATATCGTATAATAAGTTTATCGTAATAAGTATATCGTATAATAAGTATATCGTATAAATAAGTATATCGGTAAATGTCATAATTAGTCATCGTAAATAAGTATTCGTAAATAAGTATACTCGTATAAATAAGTTAATCGTAATAATTAATATCGTATAATAATGATATCGTATAAATTAAGTTCTCGTACATGTATCCATAATTATATCGTTAAAGAAGAAGCGGTAAATAAGTATAGTCGGATAAAGAAGTATATCGAATGTATACAATAACCAAATTCAATTGAAATAAATCTTAGTTGAAATAAAATCTTTAGGAGGTGATTCTCCCATGTTGACCTCCCATCAAACGATCGTTATTAATAGGTTAAATGTCCTTTCCCTAGAATAGCGATTGTATGGCCAATCGTTGTGGGTATAAATGGGTAGATCTCCCGGACCAAGTTACATTATTTCCTTTCTCCTCCCTCATGTTTGATTTTTTTCCATTTTTTTCCTATAAATGGTTAGCGACAAAATGGTTTTTTTTTTTAGCGAACTGTCATGTCCGTTATTACTCCTTTTTTTTACTTTTTATTTTTAAAGATGGTCATTCTATGTCCATATCTCGATCTAAGTTAGTTGGAGGTAAGAAGAAACACTAATATGACTGGCAAAGATAAAATCCTTAGCTATAACAGGGGGGCGGCTTGTAGCCAAGTGGATCAAAAGGCATGGATTGTGATCCCCATGCGCGGGTTCAATTCCGTTCGTTCGCCCATCACATTTTTTTTCAAATTCAAAAAAATTCATTTTCCAATAGTCCTATTTGTTTACGGCGACGAAGAAATAAAACTATCACTATATTTTGTTCCTTTTCCTACTTCTTCTTCAAGCGGCATGATACCAGCAAGGGTTGTGGGTTTTTGTTTCTACTACTACCGATTGTGGCTCCCCCTCACCGCCCCCATGGGATGGTCACAGGTTCATAAACTACTCCTCTTTAACTACAGGACCCGACCTAGCCACACGTAGCTCCGGCTCTACCCAAACTTTTTGGTTCACCCCAACATTACCCACGTGTCGACTGTTGCTAGCAGTTTTTGATATCAAACGGTACTCCCCAGTGAATCTATTTGGCCGATTTACCCTCTTTTCAATCAGTTTCGGCTCAGCACACCTGCCTGCTTCTAGCGAATTGTCCCCCCCTTTCCAAGGTGTTTCTATGGTATTAGGCGTGCCAAGGGCATATCGTTGAAGTAATCTTCTTTTTTAATCACTAAAAACCCCTTCCCAACTGACAACTTCTTTCTTCCCAAGCATACGGCTTTCTAGATTGTTATGATGATATCTAGACAGATGGAGCTTTATATAAATCGTCTATGAAGTACCACATAGTGGATATATCGGATCCAAATCTGCTGAATACTCATTTATGATCTCTACATCCTAGTCCTCCCCGTTCCGTCCTCGCTTATGTGCTTCCAAGGTAGCAGTCAGACCGAATGACCTATGAAATTAACGGTGATACTTCAGCATATTATACGGTAACGTAGGAGACAGTCTCTCTTTTTCACCCGGGGGATCTTAATTTTCACCACTGCTTACTTCATTCGCCTCTGACCTCAAATAAAGTGAATACCCGCCTCGCTCTCTTTGAGAACAGGTGCCGCTTCCGGTTCTGTGCGTGCTTCAAACAATTTGTCTTCTCCATATTACCATATCTCTAGAGTCAATAATTTCTATGAGGACGACTGAACTCAATCCTTGCTCGTTACTCCCACATTTTTCTGTTTGGGTTCTATCCCCGTCGAGGTACTCAATTGGATCGTGATCGCTTTCTAGTTTTCGTCGTAACCTAATTGGGTACTTCCATTCCGTAATCAATAGTTCAAAACCGGCAACTCACAGGTAGGCATTTCCCCTTGATAACGTCATTCTGTACCAGAAACCAGGTACTCCAATTATAGCCCATTCTGGGATGTAAATATATCTCTTCTCACCCACCCCATAGTGTCGAGAACAAATGTAGCATTTCGATTAGGGTCGTATTCTATGGTTACGATTCTACCGATATGTCTTTTTCATTCCGTCGAAAATCGATTTTACGGTATAGACTCTTATGACCTCCCCCTCGTGCCGTGCGTAATGATTCCTCTGGCAGTACGACCTTTAACTACAACGATTCTGTCCATAGCTCCAATTATTTCTGATTGAGTTCAACTTGACTGTTTACGCTCATTGCGTGTGCCGGGGTAGAAGTTTTGTAATAAATGTATCGCCGTGTTTATTAAGTATTTTGCTTTAAGTTCTTTCTCTCATAAGAAGGTGGAATCAGAAATACCCCGGTTTGAAAGCGTATGATCATACGTCTTGTACTGCTTGTATGTCCCATAATATTTCCCATGCTTTCTTCTCCCTTTCCCGCAGTCGATACTATTCATAGCTATTACCTTGACACCCAAAGAAAGAGTTCGACCCAATGCTTTATTTCTGTCCTAGTTGATCCTGATTCACATTAAATTATATTGCGTTGTTTCCCACTAACCGAATACTTTTTTCTGTAATACTGCATATTTGGATTCCATCCATAAATCCATTTTCTTCCCTATGAGTTCCAGTATCGATAAGAATTCTAGTTCTTACTGTTCATATGTTAATGGTATGATATATAACATAACATTCCGTTATGTTATGGATTATGAATTCCATTGATCACCGAGCCATCCACTAGACTTATTGCACTTTCAATTGGTGTGCATCCAGGCAGGAATTTGAACCACTATTTGCCAATTTGAGTCTTGCGCCTTTAACCACTTCAGCCCTGGATGCTTAACAGAGATCATCGTATATCGTAAATAATATCGTAAATAGTATATCGTAAATAAGTATATCGTAATAAGTATATCGTAAATAGTATATCGTAAATAAGTATATCGTAATAAATAAGTATATCGTAAATAAGTATATCGTATAATAAGTATATCGTATAAATAAGTATATCGTAAATAAGTATATCGTATAAATAGTATATCGTAAATAAGTATATCGTAAATAAGTATATCGTATAAATAGTATATCGTAAATAAGTATATCGTATAAATAAGTATATCGTATAAATAGTATATCGTAAATGTATAAATAAGTATATCGTATAAATAAGTATTCGTAAATAAGTATATCGTATAAATAGTATATCGTAAATGTATAAATAACCAAATTCCAATTGAAATAAAATCTTAGTTGAAATAAAATCTTTAGGAGGGATTTAAGGGACACTCAATTCAAATTCTTGATCGTCGAAATTGAGAGAGTATTGAGAGAGATCAAGAATTCTCACTATTTCTTAGATTCGTGGATCCAATACATTTTTTTCCATCAAGAACGCTTTATGAAACGTTTGACCCACGAATTTGGAGTACCCTACTTTCACGTGATTCGCAGGGTTCAACAAGCAATCGATATTTCATGATCACAGGTGTATCAAAGGTGTAGTACTGCTTGTAGTAGCGGTCCTTATATCTCGTATTAACATCGAAAGATGTCGAAAGAAAAAATCTCTATTTGAGGACTTCTCCTATACTATGAATTCCCAGTGTAACCCAGAAATTAGACATTGGAAGAATCTTTTTCGGTTCCTTCATATCAAAGGTTGATTGTTTCGTTCCTGTATATTCCAAAGGAAAAGTTTCTGATAGTTGTTTCATGGATCCGCAAGCACGTATTGGTTCTCCAATAAATAAAAAAGTGTCTCCTGCCTGAATCTAACCGGGTTCGCGGTGGTGTAGAATCTTATCGGAAAAAAGAGGGATTCTAGTTGTAAGATAAAATCTCAATGAAACCGTAGCTGGAATTAAGATCTCATTCAAAGAGAAAGATAGCGAATATCTGGAGTTTCTTTTTTTATCCTATCGATGATCCATCGCAAGGACCATGATTGGGAATTGTTTGATCGTTTTTTCCTTCTTTTCCGAGGAAGAACAAACATAAACTTTAATTTGGGACAGCTATTCGAAATCTTAGGGAAAGACTTGATTTGTTATCTCATGTCTGCTTTTCGTGAAAAAAGACCAATGAAGGGGAGGGTTTCTTCAAACAACAAGGACTGAGGCAACTATTCAATCAAATGATGATTGAGCAGTTTCCCATCTCTTCTCGAGAAACAAGTGGGGTATTTCTTTGCAAAATTGTGTTCATTTCATATGTGGCATTCCGCCAAATCTCTTCGTTGTTGGGGAAGAATCACACACGAATCGATTTTTTGAGGAACGTAATCGAGAGAGAATTTGATTGGTTTGACCATGTGTTGTTGGTAAACAAAGATCGTTTTTTTACAATTGATGAAAGGGCTAAATATCTTTGAATTCTCTATATCAATCAGATAAAAAATTATTCTACTGTATCAATTCTTACATTCTACAACTGGTGGAGTAACAGCGTTTTGATATTTGGGTGAGTCATTTGCGAACCGAACGCGACAGTGCAGTGGGGGAAACAGAGAATTGAACACAATTAAAAAAGGTCATACCTGAGGTTCACACGTGTCTGAGTATTTCTTCCATAAAGGTTTATCGACCCAATAGTACCACGTAATCTTTAAAAGGTGTGTGCTGGGTGAGTTATATTAGATCCATGGTTTCTTCCCTTGAACCAAGTTCAAAATGTAAAGTATAGCACTAGATTCAGTTATTTCTTGTAGGAACAATATTTAATTCGTCCGTAATAGGTGTTTTCTTTGGGACATAAGTCTCCTTGTAATAAGAGACAGAGGTCGGGAATTTTTATTTTATATTTTAATTCTATTATTATTCTTTATTTTATTATTTTTACTATTATTTAAATTATAAATTATAATCTAATAATACTAATAATAGAATATAAAAATTTTTTTAGGACTATTTAGAATATAGAATATTCGTTTCTATATATCATTTTTTCGAATCATATAGATTATAGTGGATATTCTTATTACTTATAATAAATATATTTATTATAATTTTTTATATATATTTATAAGATATAAGGGCTTGGATATTACTATATAGATACTTGATAACTTATATAGATATATCATACGTAATCGATATAAACGAGCATCTTTTAATAGCTCGAAATATTTTTTTAAAACCAGATAGAAAATATAAAGTGAGGCACCTTGATTTCTAGAAGATCCCAACTTACCTCTATTTTTGTGCCTTAGGGCCTAGGATTCCGGCAATGGCAAATGGTTCCTT
>PYDT01000067.1:0-7500 GCA_004837865.1 Musa balbisiana
TGGTTCCGAAGGATGAACCGGATATGGACAGTTCCAATAAGATTTCATTCTTGAACAAAAATCCATTTTTTGATTTATTTCATCTATTCCATGACCGGAACAAAAGGGGATACACGTTACACCACGATTTTGAATCAGAAGAGAGATTTCAAGAAATGGCAGATCTATTCACTCTATCAATAACCGAGCCGGATCTGGTGTATCATAGGGGATTTGCCTTTTCTATTGATTCCTACGGGTTGGATCAAAAAAAATTCTTGAATGAGGTATTCAACTCCAGAGATGAATCGAAAAAGAAATCTTTATTGGTTCTACCTCCTCTTTTTTATGAAGAGAATGAATCTTTTTATCGAAGGATCAGAAAAAAATCGGTCCGGATCTACTGCGGGAATGATTCGGAAGATCCAAAACTAAAAACAGCGGTATTTGCTAGCAACAACATAATGGAGGCAGTCAATCAATATAGATTGATCCGAAATCTGATTCAAATCCAATATAGCACCTATGGGTACATAAGAAATGTATCTAATCGATTCTTTTTAATGAATAGATCCGATCGCAACTTCGAATATGGAATTCAAAGGGATCAAATAGGAAATGATACTCTGAATCATATAACTATAATGAAATATACGATCAACCAACATTTATCGAATTTGAAAAAGAGTCAGAAGAAATGGTTTGATCCTCTTTTTTCTCGAACCGAGAGATCCATGAATCGGGATCCTGATGTATATAGATACAAATGGTCCAATGAGAGCAAGAATTTCCAGGAACATTTGGAACATTTCGTTTCTGAACAGAAGAACCGTTTTCAAGTAGTGTTCGATCGGTTACGTATTAATCAATATTCGATTGATTGGTCCGAGGCTATCGACAAACAAAATTTGTCTAAGTCACTTCGTTTCTTTTTGTCCAAGTCACTTCCCTTTTTGTCCAAGTCACTTCGTTTCTTTTTGTCCCTTCCAGGCGATTGGAAAATAAAGAAATGGTTGATATATTCAAGATAATTATGTATTTACAAAATACCGTCTCAATTCATCCTATTTCATCAGATCCGGGATGTGATATGGTTCCGAAGGATGAACCGGATATGGACAGTTCCAATAAGATTTCATTCTTGAACAAAAATCCATTTTTTGATTTATTTCATCTATTCCATGACCGGAACAAAAGGGGATACACGTTACACCACGATTTTGAATCAGAAGAGAGATTTCAAGAAATGGCAGATCTATTCACTCTATCAATAACCGAGCCGGATCTGGTGTATCATAGGGGATTTGCCTTTTCTATTGATTCCTACGGGTTGGATCAAAAAAAATTCTTGAATGAGGTATTCAACTCCAGAGATGAATCGAAAAAGAAATCTTTATTGGTTCTACCTCCTCTTTTTTATGAAGAGAATGAATCTTTTTATCGAAGGATCAGAAAAAAATCGGTCCGGATCTACTGCGGGAATGATTCGGAAGATCCAAAACTAAAAACAGCGGTATTTGCTAGCAACAACATAATGGAGGCAGTCAATCAATATAGATTGATCCGAAATCTGATTCAAATCCAATATAGCACCTATGGGTACATAAGAAATGTATCTAATCGATTCTTTTTAATGAATAGATCCGATCGCAACTTCGAATATGGAATTCAAAGGGATCAAATAGGAAATGATACTCTGAATCATATAACTATAATGAAATATACGATCAACCAACATTTATCGAATTTGAAAAAGAGTCAGAAGAAATGGTTTGATCCTCTTTTTTCTCGAACCGAGAGATCCATGAATCGGGATCCTGATGTATATAGATACAAATGGTCCAATGAGAGCAAGAATTTCCAGGAACATTTGGAACATTTCGTTTCTGAACAGAAGAACCGTTTTCAAGTAGTGTTCGATCGGTTACGTATTAATCAATATTCGATTGATTGGTCCGAGGCTATCGACAAACAAAATTTGTCTAAGTCACTTCGTTTCTTTTTGTCCAAGTCACTTCGTTTCTTTTTGTCCAAGTCACTTCCCTTTTTGTCCAAGTCACTTCCCTTTTTGTCCAAGTCACTTCGTTTCTTTTTGTCCAAGTCACTTCGTTTCTTTTTGTCCAAGTCACTTCCCTTTTTGTCCAAGTCACTTCCCTTTTTGTCCAAGTCACTTCCCTTTTTGTCCAAGTCACTTCCCTTTTTGTCCAAGTCACTTCCCTTTTTGTCCAAGTCACTTCGTTTCTTTTTGTCCAAGTCACTTCCCTTTTTGTCCAAGTCACTTCGTTTCTTTTTGTCCAAGTCACTTCGTTTCTTTTTGTCCAAGTCACTTCCCTTTTTGTCCAAGTCACTTCGTTTCTTTTTGTCCAAGTCACTTCCCTTTTTGTCCAAGTCACTTCCCTTTTTGTCCAAGTCACTTCGTTTCTTTTTGTCCAAGTCACTTCCCTTTTTGTCCAAGTCACTTCCCTTTTTGTCCAAGTCACTTCCCTTTTTGTCCAAGTCACTTCGTTTCTTTTTGTCCAAGTCACTTCCCTTTTTGTCCAAGTCACTTCCCTTTTTGTCCAAGTCACTTCGTTTCTTTTTGTCCAAGTCACTTCGTTTCTTTTTGTCCAAGTCACTTCGTTTCTTTTTGTCCAAGTCACTTCCCTTTTTGTCCAAGTCACTTCGTTTCTTTTTGTCCAAGTCACTTCCCTTTTTGTCCAAGTCACTTCGTTTCTTTTTGTCCAAGTCACTTCGTTTCTTTTTGTCCAAGTCACTTCGTTTCTTTTTGTCCAAGTCACTTCGTTTCTTTTTGTCCAAGTCACTTCCCTTTTTGTCCAAGTCACTTCCCTTTTTGTCCAAGTCACTTCGTTTCTTTTTGTCCAAGTCACTTCGTTTCTTTTTGTCCAAGTCACTTCCCTTTTTGTCCAAGTCACTTCCCTTTTTGTCCAAGTCACTTCGTTTCTTTTTGTCCAAGTCACTTCGTTTCTTTTTGTCCAAGTCACTTCCCTTTTCTTTGTGAGTATCGGGAATATCCCCATTCATAGGTCCGAGATCCACATCCGTGAATTGAAAGGTCCGAATGATCAACTCCGCAATCAGTTGTTAGAATCAATAGGTGTTCAAATCGTTCATTTGAATAAATTGAAACCCTTCTTATTGGATGATCATGATACTTCCCAAAGACCGGAATTCTTTATCAATGGAGGAACAACATTACCATTTTTGTTCAAAAAGATACCAGAGTGGATGATTGACTCATTCTATACTAGAAATAATCGCAGGAAATCCTTTGATAACACGGATTCCTATTTCTCAATGATATTCCATGATCGAGACAATTGGCTGAATCCCGTGAAACCATTTCATAGAAGTTCATTGATATCTTCTTTTTATAAAGCAAATCGACTTCGATTCTTGAATGATCCAAATCACTTCTGGTTCTATTGTAACAAAAGATTCCCTTTTTATGTGGAAAAGACCCGTATCAATAATTATGATCTTACATATGGACAATTCCTCACTACCTTGTTCATTCGCAACAAAATATTTTCTTCGTGCGTCGGTAAAAAAAAACATATTTTTTTGGAGAGAGAGACTATTTCACCAATCGAGTCACAGGTATCTAACATATTCATACCTAAAGATTTTCCACAAAGTGGTGACAAAACGTATAACTTGTACAAATCTTTCCGTTTTCCAATTCGATCCGAGCCATTCGTTCGTAGAGCTATTTACTCGATCGCAGACATTTCTGCAACACCTCTAACAGAGAAACAAAGAGTCAATTTTGGAAGAACTTATTGTCAGCCTCTTTCAGATATGAATCTATCTGATTCAGAAGGGAAGAACTTGCATCGGTATCTCAGTTTCAATTCAAACATGGGTTTGATTCACACTCCATGTTCTGAGAAATATTTACCATCCGGAAAGAGGAAAAAAAAACGGAGTCTTTCTCTAAAGAAATGCGTTGAGAAACGGCAGATGTATAGAACCTTTCAACGAGATAGTGCTTTTTCAAATCTCTCAAAATGGAATCTGTTCCAAACAAAATGGAATCCGTTCCAAACATATATGCCATGGTTCCTTACTTCGACAGAGTGCAAATATCTAAATTTCACCCTTTTAGATACTTTTTCAGACCCATTGTCGATACTAAGTAGCAGTCACAAATTTGTATCCATTTTAAAATTTGTATCCATTTTTCATGATATTATGCATGGATCAGATATATCATGGCCAATTCCTCAGAAGATTCTTCCACAATGGACTCTGATAAGTGAGATTTCGAGGGAGTGTTTACAGAATCTTCTTCTGTCCGAAGAAATGATTCATCGAAATAATGAGTCACCCGTTCCATTGATATGGACACATCTGAGATCAACAAATGCTCGGGAGTTGGAGTTCCTCTATTCAATCTTTTTCCTTCTTCTTGTTGCTGGATATCTCGTTCGTATACATCTTCTCTTTGTTTCCCAAGCCTCTAGTGAGTTACAGACAGAGTTAGAAAAGATCAAATCTTTGATGATTCCATCATACATGATTGAGTTGCGAAAACTTTTGGATGGGTATCCTACATCTGAACTGAATTCTTTCTGGTTAAAGAATCTCTTTCTAGTTGTTCTGAAACAATTAGGAGATTCTCTGGAAGAAATACGGGGTTTTGCTTTTGCTTTTGGTGGCAACATGCTATTGGTCGCTTGTGGGGTCAAATCAATACGTTCTAGGAAGAAATATTTGAATATCAATCTCATCGATCTCATAAGTATCATACCAAATCCCATCAATCGAATCACTTTTTCGAGAAATACGAGACATCTAAGTCGTACAAGTAAAGAGATCTATTCATTGATAAGAAAAAGAAAAAAGGTGAACGGTGATTGGATTGATGAGAAAATAGAATCCTGGGTCGCGAACAGTGATTCGATTGATGATGAAGAAAGAGAATTCTTGGTTCAGTTCTCCACCTTAACGACAGAAAAAAGGATTGATCAAATTCTATTGAGTCTGACTCATAGTGATCATTTATCAAAGAATGACTCTGGTTATCAAATGATTGAACAACCGGGATCAATTTACTTACGATACTTAGTTGACAAGTATATAATGAATTATGAGTTCAATGGATCCTGTTTAGCAGAAAGACGGATATTCCTTGCTCATTATCAGACAATTACTTATTCACAAACCTCGTGTGGGGCTAATAGTTTTCATTTCCCATCTCATGGAAAACCCTTTTCGCTCCGCTTAGCCCTATCCCCTTCTAGGAGTATTTTAGTGATAGGTTCTATAGGAACTGGACGATCCTATTTGGTCAAATACCTAGCGACAAACCCCTATGTTCCTTTCATTACGGTATTTCCGAACAAGTTCCCGGATGACAAGCCTAAAGATTATTTTATTGATGATATCGATTTTGATGATAGTGACGATATTGATGATAGTGATAGTGACGATATCGATATTGATGATAGTGACGATATCGATATTGATGATAGTGACGATATTGATGATAGTGATAGTGACGATATTGATGATAGTGACGATATCGATATTGATGATAGTGACGATATTGATGATAGTGACGATATCGATATTGATGATAGTGACGATATCGATATTGATGATAGTGATAGTGACGATATCGATATTGATGATAGTGACGATATTGATGATAGTGATAGTGACGATATCGATATTGATGATAGTGACGATATTGATGATAGTGACGATATTGATGATAGTGATAGTGACGATATCGATATTGATGATAGTGACGATATTGATGATAGTGACGATATCGATATTGATGATAGTGACGATATTGATGATAGTGACGATATCGATATTGATGATAGTGATAGTGACGATATCGATATTGATGATAGTGACGATATTGATGATAGTGACGATATCGATATTGATGATAGTGACGATATCGATATTGATGATAGTGACGATATTGATGATAGTGATAGTGACGATATTGATGATAGTGACGATATTGATGATAGTGACGATATTGATGATAGTGACGATATCGATATTGATGATAGTGACGATATCGATATTGATGATAGTGATAGTGACGATATCGATATTGATGATAGTGACGATATTGATGATAGTGATAGTGACGATATCGATATTGATGATAGTGACGATATTGATGATAGTGACGATATTGATGATAGTGATAGTGACGATATCGATATTGATGATAGTGACGATATTGATGATAGTGACGATATCGATATTGATGATAGTGACGATATTGATGATAGTGACGATATCGATATTGATGATAGTGATAGTGACGATATTGATGATAGTGACGATATTGATGATAGTGACGATATCGATATTGATGATAGTGACGATATCGATATTGATGATAGTGACGATATTGATGATAGTGATAGTGACGATATCGATATTGATGATAGTGACGATATCGATATTGATGATAGTGACGATATTGATGATAGTGACGATATCGATATTGATGATAGTGACGATATTGATGATAGTGACGATATTGATGATAGTGACGATATCGATATTGATGATAGTGATAGTGACGATATTGATGATAGTGACGATATCGATATTGATGATAGTGACGATATCGATATTGATGATAGTGATAGTGACGATATCGATATTGATGATAGTGATAGTGACGATATCGATATTGATGATAGTGACGATATTGATGATAGTGACGATATTGATGATAGTGACGATATCGATATTGATGATAGTGACGATATCGATATTGATGATAGTGATAGTGACGATATCGATATTGATGATAGTGATAGTGACGATATTGATGATAGTGACGATATCGATATTGATGATAGTGATAGTGACGATATCGATATTGATGATAGTGACGATATCGATATTGATGATAGTGACGATATCGATATTGATGATGACCTTGATACGGAGCTGCTAACTATGTATATGACGCCGAAAATAGACCGATTTGATATCACCTTTCAATTCGAATTAGCAAAAGCAATGTCTCCTTGCATAATATGGATTCCAAACATTCATGATCTGTATATGAATGAGTCGAATTACTTATCCCTCGGTCTATTAGAGAACTATCTCTCCAGAGATTGTGAAAGATGTTCCACTAGAAATATTCTTGTTATTGCTTCGACTCATATTCCCCAAAAAGTGGATCCCGCTCTAATAGCTCCGAATAAATTAAATACATGCATTAAGATACGAAGGCTTCTTATTCCGCAACAACGAAAGCACTTTTTCATTCTTTCATATACTAGGGGATTTCACTTGGAAAAGAAAATGTTCCATACTAACGGATTGGGGTCCATAACCATGGGTTCCAATGTACGAGATCTTGTAGCACTTATCAATGAGGCCCTATCAATTAGTATTACACAGAAGAAATCAATTATAGAAACTAATACAATTAGATTAGCTCTTCATAGACAAACTTGGGATTTGCGATCCCAGGTAAGATCGGTTCAGGATCATGGGATCCTTTTCTATCAGATAGGAAGGGCTGTT
>PYDT01000067.1:37500-60478 GCA_004837865.1 Musa balbisiana
GATTATGCAACGATGAGAATGAGCAAGAATACTTGCCAAAAGCGTATGATCCTTTTTTGAACGGACCGTATCGTGGAACAATAAAAAATTCTATTCACATACAATCATGAATGATTTAATTACTTCCACAAATGATTTAATTACTTCTACAAATGATTTTAATTACTTCTACAGAAAAGAAGATGTAGATTCCATAGAAACGTTTTGGATAAATAAGATTCATGGGCTCTTTCCTATTTCTAAAAATTCTCGAGAATTTGAACATGAAAAGAATCCGCTTGATGAGAAATCATCATTTAATTATATTGTTAATTTCTTAACGTCAATCGATGAATCTTCTTATTTTATTGGAAGAAGAAAGAAGAATTAATTCAGAAAGTAAAGCAAAATCCTTGAGATTTGTATTCGACATAATTACAACCAATCCAAATGATCAAACAACAACTGAAAAAAAATCCATTGGAATAGAAGAAATCAGTAAAAAGGTTCCTCGACGGTCATACAAATTGACCGATGAATTAGAAGGACTGGATCAAGAAAATGGAGAAGAACAGAAGGAAGATTATGAAATTAGTTCAAGAAAAGCGAAACGGGTGGTGATCTATACTGATAACAATCCGGATCCGGATACCGATACTGATAATATTGATCAAGCAGAAGCAGAAGAGGTGGCTTTGATACGTTATTCGCAACAACCAGATTTTAATCGGGGTATAATCCAAGGATCCATGCGTGCTCAAAGACGTAAAACAGTTATTTGGGAAATATTTCAAACAAATGTTCATTCCCCGCTTTTTTTGGATCGAATAGACAAAGTCTTTTTTTTTCTTTTTTTGATAGATTCTTTTTTTTTTCTTTTTTTGATAGATATAGATATCGAATAATTAATCTTATTTTTAGGAATTCCGTGGGGGGAAACCAGAATCCGAAACTTCCGACTTTGAGGAGGAAGAGGAAGAGACAAACACTGGGAAAAAAAAGACGAGGAGAAAAAAAAAAAGAGGAAGATGAACGGATAACAATATCAGAAATTTGGGATAGCATTATATTTGCTCAAGCAATAAGAGGTTTGATGCTGATAACCCAATCTTTTTTTAGAAAAAACATTGTATTGCCTTCATTGATAATAGCTAAAAATATTGGACGTATGTTATTATTCCAATTCCCCGAGTGGTATGAGGATTTGAAGGAATGGAATAGAGAAATACATGTTAAATGCACCTATAATGGTGTTCCATTATCAGAAACAGAATTTCCCAAAGATTGGTTAACAGATGGTATTCAGATAAAGATTTTATTTCCTTTTCGTTTAAAACCTTGGCGAAGATCTAAAATACGATCTCATCATGGAGATCCAATGAAAAAAAAAGGAAAAAAAAGAAAATTTTAGTTTTTTAACAGTTTGGGGAATGGAAACGGAACTCCCTTTTGGTTCTCCCCGAAACCAACCTTCTTTTTTTGAACCCATATATAAGGAACTCAAAAAATAATTAGAAAAGTAAAAAAGAACTCTCTAAAAGTTTCAAAAGAAAAAACAAGATGGGTCATCAAAATAGTTCTAGTTCTAAAACGAGTTCTAAAACGAAGTAGTTCTAAAACGAATAGTTCTAGTTCTAAAACGAAGTTCTAGTTCGAATAGTTCTAGTTCTAAAACGAATAGTTCTAGTTCTAAAACGAATAGTTCTAGTTCTAAAACGAATAGTTCTAGTTCTAAAACGAATAGTTCTAGTTCTAAAACGAATAGTTCTAGTTCTAAAACGAATAGTTCTAGTTCTAAAACGAATAGTTCTAGTTCTAAAACGAATAGTTCTAGTTCTAAAACGAATAGTTCTAGTTCTAAAACGAATAGTTCTAGTTCTAAAACGAATAGTTCTAGTTCTAAAACGAATAGTTCTAGTTCTAAAACGAATAGTTCTAGTTCTAAAACGAATAGTTCTAGTTCTAAAACGAATAGTTCTAGTTCTAAAACGAATAGTTCTAGTTCTAAAACGAATAGTTCTAGTTCTAAAACGAATAGTTCTAGTTCTAAAACGAATAGTTCTAGTTCTAAAACGAATAGTTCTAGTTCTAAAACGAATAGTTCTAGTTCTAAAACGAATAGTTCTAGTTCTAAAACGAATAGTTCTAGTTCTACGAATTCGCCATTTCAAGCTATGAATTGGACAAATTATTACTCTAGAAAAAAAATGAAAGATCTTGCTGCTAAGACAATCACAATAAGGAATCAAATAGAAGGAATCACAAAGACAAGAAGAAATAGTTCCAGCCTATCATGATAAAAGACCGGAATTACAAAAACATATTTGGGCAGATACTTCAAAGAAACCAATACCCGATTAATACGCAAATCACATTATTTATGAAATCTTTCATTGAAAAATATACATAGATATCTTGCACATGTATGGTTACCATTTTCTAAGGTTAATGCAACAACCTTTTAACAAACAATTATCAATGAATCCATTTACAACGATTGCAAAGAAATCAAGAAGGAATTGATGAAACAGATCAAGATACAATGAACTTTATTTCGACTATAAAAAGTCCTTTTCTAATCCTAATATTAGAAATGATTTAAACACTTATCACGACTTATCTTCCTTGTCCCAAGCATATGTATTTTACAAATTGTCACAAACCCAATTATTTAACAACCATCACCTGAGATCTGTACTTCAATATCACGATCACGGGACCTATCCTTTTATTAAAGACAAGATAAAGTATTATTGTATGACACGAGGAATATTTGATTCCAAATCAAGGCATAAGAAAATTAATAAGTCTGGAATGAATAAATGGAAAAACTGGTTAAAGGGTCATTATCAATATAATTTTTCTCGGAGCAAATGGTCTCGATTAGTACCGAAAAAATGGCGAAATAGAGTCAATCAACGTTGTACTATTCAAAATAAAGAATCAATGAAATTGTATTCATATAAAAAGAAAAAGACCGATAATTCATTACATGAATGAAATTTTTATGCAGTGGATTTATCGACGAGTCGAAAAGAAAAATTAAAAAAACACTACAGATATGATCTTTTATCACATGAATATATAAATTATGGGGATAGTAAGGACTCATACACACTGAAACCCGAATCGTTTTATGTATTGCTAAATATGACTATTGATGGTTACCTAAAAAAAGGATATTTTATTGATACCCATAAAAATCTGGATAGAAAATATTTGGATTATAGAATTCTTCATTTTTGCCTTAGAAACAATAGTGATATTGAGAACAATAGTGATATTGAGAACAATAGTGATATTGAGAACAATAGTGATATTGAGGACTGGACCGATATGTATATCGGTACCGAAATTTATAAAAATACTAAGACTAAGACTCATCAAAAAAATTTTTTGATTGGATGGGAATGAATCGAAATTATTCTACCATATCAAATCTAGAACCTTGGTTCTTCCCAGAATTTGTGTTACCTTTTGATGCATATAAGATTAAACCGTGGATCATACCAATCAAATTACTTCTTTCTAATATTTATTATGAAAATGATATTAGTCAAAATCAAATGAACATGATATAGTCAAAATCAAAATGAAAAAATATTAGTCAAAATCAAAATCAAAAAAATATTAGTCAAAATCAAAATCAAAAAATATTAGTCAAATCAAAATCAAAAAAATATTAGTCAAAATCAAAAAAATATTAGTCAAAATCAAAATCAAAAAAATATTAGTCAAAATCAAAAAATATTAGTCAAAATCAAAATCAAAAAAATATTAGTCAAAATCAAAAAAATATTAGTCAAAATCAAAATCAAAAAAATATTAGTCAAAATCAAAAAAATATTAGTCAAAATCAAAATGAAAAAATATTAGTCAAAATCAAAATGAAAAAATATTAGTCAAAATCAAAACATCAAGATTCCGTTTAATTCCGTTAAAATAGAATTTCAAAATTCCAACCAAGAAAAAGAGGGTCAATCAAATCTTGTATCAGATCCACAAAAACAAAACCAAAAGGAATATCCTGAAGAGGATTGCACGAGATCAAACATTAAAAAGGTAAAAAAAAAAAAAATCCAAGAAAAATAAGGAAGGAGAACTAGATTTGTTCCTGAAAAATTTTTTATTTTTCAATTAAGATGGGATGACCCCTTGAATCAAAAATTTTTAATAATGTTAGGATATATTGTCTCCTACTTAGATTGATAAATCCAAGGGAAATTACTATATCCTCGATTCAAAGAGGAGAGATACATCTGGATGTAATGCTGATTCAGAAAGATAAAGCTCTTACAGAATTAATAAAAAGGGGAATATTAATTATCGAACCAATTCGTCTATCTTTAAGAAGGGATGGAAAATTCATTATATATCAAACCATAAGTATTTCATTGGTCGATAAGAGTAAACACCAAATTAATAGAAAATACATAAAGAAAAGATATGTTGATAAGAAGAATTTTAAAAAATCCACTGGACGACATGGCAATATATTTGTGAATGGGGATCAAGATCATTATAATTTCTTTGTTCCTGAAAATATTCTATCTCCTAGACGTCGTAGAGAATTGAGAATTCTAATTTGTTTCAACTCTCATAATCGGGATATTGTGAATAGAAATCCAGTATTTTGCAACGAAAACAACATAAGAAACTCTGAACAATTTTTGAATGAGGACAAACGTCTTAATACGGATTTAAATAAATTAATTAAATGCAAATTGTTTCTTTGGCCCAATTACCGATTAGAAGATTTAGCTTGTATGAATCGCTATTGGTTTGATACCAATAATGGTAGTCGTTTCAGTATGTCAAGGATACGTATGTATCCACGATTCAGAATTATTTAATAGTATATTTCCTATATATCACATGCCGTTTTCAGTAAATAAAAACCGAAAGATGTACGCATATGGTGTGTTACGTTCTGGTACATGATACGTATTTACTTGTGTATCAATTCAATTGAATCTAGAAAGAAATCTACAGAATCTTTTTAGGTGCAAAGAAATCATTCTCTTTCGTAAATGCAGAAATATATTATCCTTTTCTAAATATATTATCCTTTTCTTTTCTATCTAAATCAAATGGAAAATTTGATTTAGATAGAAACGGATAAATCTAAATTTTTGCGTGTACTAGATTCAAAAAATTGACATAATATAATAATTATTATTTTATTTTTCCTGATCGGTAAAATCCATGGCATGGAAAAGAAAGAAAAGAAAAAGATAAAAAAGTTTTATGGTCAAAAATTCATTCATTTCACTTCTTCCACAAGAAGAAAAAGAAGAAAACAGGGGTTCTGTTGAATTTCAAGTATTAAGTTTCACCAATAAGATACGAAGACTTACTTCACATTTGGAATTGCACAAAAGAGATTTTTTATCACAAAGAGGTCTACAAAAAATTCTGAGAAAACGTCAACGTCTGCTGGCTTATTTGTCAAAGAAAAATAGAGCGCGTTATAAGAAATTAATTGACCAGTTGGATATTCGGGAGCCAAAAAATCGTTAATTAAATCGTTTGAATTAGTATAGTAGTTATTAGATTTTTTATTTTGATGAACCTCCTACTTTTTTGAGGAATTCATGAAATAATGAATTAAGGAAGAAAAGATATGACTGTACCGGCTACAAAAAAAGATTTCATGATAGTTAATATGGGTCCTCACCACCCATCAATGCATGGTGTTCTTCGACTGATCGTTACTCTCGATGGTGAAGATGTTATTGACTGTGAACCCATATTGGGCTATTTACACAGAGGGATGGAAAAAATAGCGGAAAACCGAACAATTATACAATATCTGCCTTATGTAACACGTTGGGATTATTTAGCTACTATGTTCACAGAGGCAATAACGGTAAATGCACCAGAACAACTGGAAAATGTTCAAGTACCTAAAAGGGCTAGCTATATCAGAGTAATTATGCTGGAGCTGAGCCGTATAGCTTCTCATTTGTTATGGCTTGGGCCTTTTATGGCGGATATCGGCGCGCAGACTCCCTTTTTCTATATTTTCAGAGAGAGAGAATTGATATATGATTTATTCGAAGCCGCCACAGGTATGCGAATGATGCATAATTATTTCCGCATCGGAGGAGTAGCTGCCGATCTACCTTATGGCTGGATAGATAAATGTTTGGATTTTTGCGATTATTTTTTAACAGGAATTGTTGAATATCAAAAACTCATTACGCGAAATCCCATTTTTTTGGAGCGAGTCGAAGGAGTGGGCATTATTGGTGTAGAGGAAGCAATAAATTGGGGTTTATCAGGACCGATGTTACGAGCTTCTGGAACACAATGGGATCTTCGTAAAATTGATAATTATGAGTGTTACAATGAATTCGATTGGGAAGTCCAATGGCAAAAAGAAGGAGATTCGTTAGCTCGTTATTTAGTACGAATCGGTGAAATGAGGGAATCTATAAAAATAATTCAACAGGCTCTAGAAGGAATTCCTGGAGGACCCTATGAGAATTTAGAAGTCCGACGCTTTGATAGAGCAAAAAATTCCGAATGGAATGATTTTGAATATAGATTTATTAGTAAAAAACCTTCACCCAATTTTGAATTGTCGAAACAAGAACTTTACGTGAGAGTAGAAGCCCCAAAAGGGGAATTAGGAATTTATTTGATAGGAGATAATAGTGTTTTCCCTTGGAGATGGAAAATTCGTCCACCCGGCTTCATAAATTTGCAAATTCTTCCTCAGCTAGTTAAAAGAATGAAATTGGCTGATATCATGACGATACTAGGTAGTATAGATATCATTATGGGAGAGGTTGATCGTTGAAATGATAATTGATACGACAGAAGTACAAACTATCAATTCTTTTTCTATATCGGAATCCTTAAAAGAAGTATATGGACTCATATGGATCTTTGTACCCATTTTGACCCTTATATTGGGAATTACAATAGGGGTACTAGTAATTGTGTGGTTAGAAAGAGAAATATCTGCAGCGATACAACAACGTATTGGGCCTGAATATGCGGCCCCTTGGGAATTCTTCAAGCTCTAGCAGATGGAACTAAACTACTTTTTAAAGAAGACCTTCTCCCATCTAGAGGAGATGTTCGTTTGTTTAGTATTGGACCGTCTATAGTGGTCATATCAATTCTACTAAGTTATTTAGTAATTCCTTTTGGGTATCGCCTCATTTTAGCCGATCTCAGTATAGGTGTTTTTTTATGGGTCGCCATTTCAAGTATTGCTCCTATTGGGCTTCTTATGTCAGGATACGGATCGAATAATAAATATTCCTTTTCAGGTGGTCTACGAGCTGCTGCTCAATCTATTAGTTATGAAATACCATTAACTCTATGTGTGTTATCAATATCTCTACGTGTGATTCGTTGAACATGAACTTTATACTTCTTCCTAGAAGTAAAGGAAAGAAGTTGAATGTAATGTATTGAATAGGTATTTTATTTTTTATTCATCATTCGGGTCAATGAGTTAAACCAGATAGTTATATGAGTGAAACAAAACAACTTAGAAGTTTGCAGTAAGAAGATAAAATCTCATTTCATATGTACAAGAATAAAGTTGAAGTAAACATAAGCAGTGTAAACTGTTTACCCCAAGATTAAGATTCTTTCATTAGTCATCATATCTTGAAGCGGGTGTAAAAGATCAACTGTATGGAGTTTTCATTACTGTCTTGTATTTATTACCATGCCGTAGATCAATCAAAAATCAGTGGACGGTTAGGAACACCAAAGTGCACAAAGGATTAGTAATAGAGATAATGTAAGGTATAAAAAAAAGAGATATTTCTACATAAAAAAAAAAAAAAATTATAAAAAAAATAAAAAATGAATAACGATATTGATGCATAAAATAAATAAAAGAATAGATAAGAAGAGATTCGTCCACCTCCCATAGATTTGATTCCTTCCCCTATAAAAAACTTGCAATGCCAACCCCATTTGTAATTCCATCAATTATATATCTATCAAAAAACTGAGTTAGTTCGGTTAATCCCCTTATACCCATGGTAAAACCCTAGTATAAAAAATGTCTATGTAACCACGATTATATGACCAATTGTATATCCCATTTTTGATTTGGTCCAAGATAATTCTTTTAGGACCACCTTTTACAAATGAATTGATAAAGTTCAAATTCCGTAAAAATGAATAAGCAGACCCATATAAGATATATGCTATGAATAGTCCGGAAATAGCTATACTTACTGAAAAAATTGCATTTGTAAAAAATTCATACCAGTCCACAGAATTACTCGAATTTGGATGGAAAAGGTTTGTGAGTGGAGTTAACCATTTGGATAATATATCCAAATCTATTACTCCTTGATCAAAATGAATTCCTATTGATCCAACAAACAAAGTAAATAATACCAATATAAGCAGAGGAAATAGCATAGTATTGTCCACTTCGCGAGGGTACATGTAAGTGTACTTTTTTTCGAAAGAAGTATTAAAGTATCGTATGCATTTTTTTAGATTATTATCAAATTTATACATATCCTTTGAAAAAAGAAGACCTTATTATTCATTGTTGATAAAGGTAAATTTCTATTGACTGCTTGGGGTACCTCCTTTCCCCATAGAGATATTGAATAGGACGAACTATTTTTTGTGCTACTGTAATCTTGAAAATGAACGCGCAAATGTCCATCAAAGGTAAGTAAATACACCCGAAACATATAAAATGCAGTCAATCCTGCTGTGAAACAAGCTATTATTGCGAAAATTGGTGAATACAACCAACTATCATTAAGAATTTCATCTTTGGACCAAAACAAGCAAGAGGTGGAATACCGCAAATAGAAAGTGTACCTAATAAAAAAGTAGTTCTTGTAATTGGAACATATCTTCTTAAACCACCCATAAGAGCCATATTCTGACTTTTTTCTGGCGAATATCCGACAATAGGTTCCATTGAATGAATAATAGATCCGGATCCCAAAAACAATAAAGCTTTAGAATAGGCATGAGTGATCAAATGGAATAAAGCAGCTCGATAAGAACCTATACCTAGAGCTAACATAATATAACCCAATTGAGACATTGTAGAATAGGCTAAACTTCTTTTTATATCTCTTTGAGCAAGAGCCAAAGTAGCTCCTAGTAGTACTGTTATTACACCTATTAAAGATATGAAATTCATTACGTAAGGTATAGCTATGAAAATAGGAAGAAGTCGAGCTACAAGAAAAATTCCTGCTGCTACCATAGTAGCAGCGTGTATAAGAGCCGAGATGGGAGTGGGTCCTTCCATGGCATCGGGTAACCATACGTGAAGGGGGAATTGTGCGGATTTAGCAACTGCACCAATGAATAATAAAGAGGCACACAAAGTAGCAAATAAAGAACTGACCCCATTATTATGGATCAAGTTATTAGTTATTTCGAACAAATCCCGAAATTCTAAACTACCTGTTATCCAATAAAAACCTAAAATTCCTAATAATAAACCAAAATCCCCTACACGATTAGTTACAAAAGCTTTTTGACAAGCACTTGCTGCAGTCGGTCGTGTGAACCAAAATCCTATTAATAAATAGGAACACATCCCCACCAGTTCCCAAAAATATAAATTTGTATCAAATTGGAACTGGTAACTAATCCCAACATGGAAGCATTGAAAAAACTCATATAAGCAAAAAATCTCAGATATCCTTGATCGTGAGACATATAATTGTCACTATAAATAAGAACCAAGATTCCAACAGTAGTAATTAGTATTGACATAATAGAACTAAGTGGGTCGATCAAATATCCGAACTCTAAGGAAAAATCATTATTGATGGTCCAAGACCATAGATATTGATAGATGGAACTTCCATGTATTTGTTGAATAGATAAATTGGCTGAAAACCCCATAACTATACTTAACAGTAAAACACTAGTAAAAGCCCATATACGACGAATATTTTTTGTTGCTGTCGGAATCAGTAGAAGTCCAAATCCTATTGACACAGTAACTGGAAGTGGAAGAAAAGGTATTATCCATGCATATTGATATGTATGTTCCATAAGAAAACAAAATGAAATCTTTAATCATTCTACTATTCTAGTCTAGTCTTAGTAGAATATTCTATTCTGGTAATTTATAGCCATATTATATAGTATAATAAGAAAAATAGTATAATAATAAAAAAGAGTTATATCAAAAGGAGTACTTGATTCTAATATAGATACTATGATCCATATTTAATTTAAATAAAAAGGACCTAGTTATCCTATTTGTTCATTTTTTTATAGTAATTCCCTAACTCCCTCTGTAACTCCTTCTGAAACTGATTGATTGGATTCCAATACAATAAGGAAAACTTATGTTTTGATTGGATTCCAATACAATAAGGAAAACTTATGTTTTGATTGGATTCCAATACAATAAGGAAAACTTATGTTCATCGGAAGATACTCCTTACTTCGTATAGAACTGAAATAAAGATGACTGAGGTTATCTTTATTGGGTAATGAAATATCTTGTTTAACAGATTAACTACTAGTTTGAATTGTAATTTGAATGACAAACATAGCACTCTGCGCTTAATCAATTAATAGAAAAAACTCTTTTTCCAAAAAAATTTCCTTCCTTTCTTCTACTTGTATTTTTTATCCCTAGTGTTTGTTGTATATGTGATATGTGATGCATACATATGCGTAATTAATACATATATTATATGTTTGTTTTGGTTTTAATATATATGTTTTAATAATATGTTTTAATAAAATTATATGTTTTAATAGGTTTTAAATATATTTGAAAATGCTTTTTAAAAAACTATTCTACCAGGGAATAAGTATAGATAATGACTAAAGGAACAATCCATTTGAACAAAACAATACATGTCTTTCACATACAACGATAAAAACTGGTAACCCTTTTTGAATGGCAGTCCCCAAAAAGCGTACTTCTATGTCAAAAAAACGTATTCGTAAAAATATTTGGAAAAAAAAAGGATTTTTAGCTGCAGTAAAGGCTTTTTCCTTAGCTAAATCGGTTTCCACCGGACGTTCAAAAAGTTTTTTTGTGCAACAAACAAATAATAAAGTCTTGGAATAATCGGAATTGACATACTCGAAGAACTTCGAATTTTTTAAGATGAACGATTCACATTAATTAATGTATTGAACTCTTCAATATCAATATGAGTTAGAACTAGCTGTTGTAGTATGTAGATGTGGTATGTAGAATAAAGGTATGTATATCGAATTCTGAATATTTTTTCTATCTACTTTTCACAATAGAAAAATATTTTTCTATTGTGAAAAGTAGAGTATGATTACGATAGAAATGAAAATTCTTTTGTTTCTTATATGCCTAACAAAAACCAAATTTGTTTGGTAAATCTTACCATTATATATATAATGAAGAGTATTAATACTCTAATGGTACTAAGGAATGATACTAAGGTGTCGAAATCGTTAGAAAATTTCAAATTCTTTTGATTTAGTGATGAAATTGTTATACATATGAAATTTTAATCCTGGTTATTTAATTTTCTTCATTGAAAAAAAATCTTTTTCATTTTGTTTGAATCTATGAAATAAAATCGGATAAATAAAAAACGAATCAAAAAATAGAAAAGGAACAATTCTTAGTTCTATACCTCAAACCTCGACCGACAACAAAACTATTGAGTTCTAACTGTTTTGGAAGAACTTAGTTTCTAGTACGCGAAAGTTTATTATTAAAACTAAACTTACAATGATCCCAACTAAAGATTATTTTTTTTGAATATAGATTCAAATAGGATTGAATAGAGATTAAAATAGGAATTTAAATGAATCTTTATTTATCGATTCTAATGTTTACTAAACTATATTGAATCCTTGATTCTCGACGATTCAACGTGAATTGACTATTATTATTTCAAGTAAGCCGCCATGGTGAAATTGGTAGACACGCTGCTCTTAGGAAGCAGTGCTAGAGCATCTCGGTTCGAGTCCGAGTGGCGGCATCCTATAAATCCTAGAAAATAAATCCTCTAAAAGAGACACAACGAATCCTATAATGTATTCAATTCTCGATTTCAATTCTCTAATGGGACCCCCCCTTTTATGATATTTACAACTTTAGAACATATATTAACTCATATCTCTTTTTCGATAATTTCAATTGTGATTACGATTCATTTAATGATCTTATTAGTCCGCGAAATCGTAGGATTGCGTGATTCATTGGAAAAAGGGATGATAGCCACTTTTTTCTCTATAACAGGATTATTAGTTTCTCGTTGGGTTTCTTCAGGACATTTTCCATTAAGTAATTTATACGAGTCATTAATCTTCCTTTCGTGTAGTTTCTCCATTATTCATATGATTTCCAAGATGGGGAACCATAAAATGATTTAAGCACAATAACCGCACCAAGTACCATTTTTACACAAGGCTTTGCCACGTCGGGTTTTTTAACTGAAATGCATCAATCCGCAATATTAGTACCTGCTCTACAATCTCAGTGGTTAATGATGCACGTAAGTATGATGTTATTAGAAGCTATGCAGCTCTTTTATGCGGATCATTATTATCAGTCGCTCTTCTAGTCATTACATTTCGAAAAAACATCGATATTTTTTGTAAAGGTAATAATTTCTTAATTAAGCCATTTTTCTTTGGTGAGATTCAATATTTGAATGAAAAAAGAAGTGTTTTTAAAAACACTTCTTTTCTTTCATTTCGAAATTATTATAAATATCAATTGACTCAACGTTTGGATTATTGGAGTTATCGTGTCATTAGTTTAGGATTTACCTTTTTAACCATAGGCATTCTTTGTGGAGCAGTATGGGCTAATGAGGCATGGGGATCTTATTGGAATTGGGACCCCAAAGAAACTTGGGCTTTTATTACTTGGACCATATTCGCGATTTATTTACATACTAGAACTAGAATACATATTAGAAGTAGAACAAATCAAAGTTTGAAAAGTACGAATTCGGCACTTGTGGCTTCTATAGGATTTCTTATAATTTGGATATGTTATTTTGGAATCAATCTATTAGGAATAGGTCTACATAGTTATGGTTCATTCACATTAACATCTACTTGAATAAACTACACAGATAAATAATTGAATAAACTACATAAAGAATACATAAGAACATCATCCCATATATATATATAAAGCTTCTTGTTTGTGCGAGTTTTTGAGAACCGTTTGAATCATTCCTTATTCAAAACGGTTCTCAAAAACTAAAAATGCATCTCATTACAATTCTAATTCACTTTGTTCTTTTGCATTGTACAGCGAACGATTTTAAAAATCTCAAAATCAAAG
This sequence comes from Musa balbisiana, assembly GCA_004837865.1. Classification (NCBI taxonomy): domain Eukaryota; kingdom Viridiplantae; phylum Streptophyta; class Magnoliopsida; order Zingiberales; family Musaceae; genus Musa; species Musa balbisiana. The sequence continues at coordinate 50,750 of PYDT01000067.1, forward strand.
ACAAAAATTCGATTTCCGTATTATTAATGAAAGACTATCGATGAAAGTAATTAGATAGGATAGCTTGCACCCTGTCAACTGATAGCGAGAGAACGAAATCCGGATAAATACCAATACCTATTACGGGTAGAAAGATACAGATTGAAACAAATAGTTCTCGTGGTCCAGAATCCGCAAAATTAGAGTTTGGAACATTGAATAGCTTGTATCCATAGAACATCTGACGTAACATAGATAATAAATAAATAGGAGTTAATATCATTCCAATTGCCATTACAAAAGTAATTAGCATTTTGGGCATTAAAAGGTATTTTGGACTAGTAATTATTCCAAAAAATACTAATAATTCCGCAACAAAACCACTCATTCCTGGCAATGCAAGAGAAGCCATCGAAAAACTACTGAACATGGTAAATAGTTTTGGCATTGGGATCGATATCCCCCCCATTTCGTCGAGATAAACAAGACGTATTCTATCACAACTCGTTCCTGCCAAGAAAAAAAGCGCAGCACCAATAAATCCATGAGAGAGTATTTGTAAAATGGCACCGTTGAGTCCCATTCCGGTTATAGAACCAATTCCTATAATTGTGAAACCCATGTGAGATACAGAGGAATAGGCTATTCTTTTTTTTAAATTCCGTTGACCGAGAGAGGTTGAAGCTGCATAGATTATTTGAATCGTTCCCACTATTACCAACCAGGGAGAAAATATAGAATGAGCGTGGGGTAATAATTCCATGTTGATCCGAATAAGTCCATATGCGCCCATTTTTAATAAGATTCCAGCTAGAAGCATACATGTACTGTAATGTGCTTCTCCATGGGTATCTGGTAACCACGTATGTAGGGGTATAATCGGCGATTTGACAGCATAAGCAATAAGGAATCCAAAATATAATATTATTTCCAATGCCACAGGATATGATTGATTAGTTAATTTTGAAAAATCTAATGTGGGTTCATTAGGGCCATATAAACCCATACCTAGAACTCCTATTAAGAGAAAAATGGAGCCCCCGCAGTGTACAAAATAAACTTTGTGGCCGAGTAGAGACGTTTCTTTCCTCCCCACATGGATAAAAGTAAATAAACAGGAATTAATTCTAACTCCCACAGCATGAAAAAAGTAAAAGGTCTCGAGAAGAAAATAATCCTATCTGACCGCTGTACATTGCTAACATGAGAAAATAGAACAATCGCGAATTTCGAGTAACTGGCCAAGCCGCTAAGGTAGCTAAAGTAGTGATAAATCCTGTCAGTAAAATAGGTCCTATGGAAAGCCCATCGATTCCCAGTTTCCAGTGAAAATCAAAAATATCTATCCATTTTAAATCTTCCTCCAATTGGGTTAATGGATCGTCCAATTGGAAATGATAACAGAAAACATAGGTCGTTAGAAGGAGCTCCAACGAGCATATACATATAGCATACCATCTAAACATCTTATTTCCTTTATGAGGAAGAAAGAAAATGGAAGAACCGACGGATATCGGCAAAACAACAAGTATTGTTAACCAAGGAAAATAACTCGTTATAAAGACAAGATACGTTTTGACCAGAAAAACCCGTGCTCGGAATAGAATAATATATTTTCTCGAGTACGGGCTTTTGTCGGTAAAGAGGAATCAATTGATTCAAGTGGATTTTTTTGTAACGTATCAATAACCTAGACCCATGCTGCGAGTTGTTCATATGATAAATAAACACGGACACTCAAAAAATCCGTTGGACAGGCGGATTCACATCTCTTACAACCCACACAGTCCTCGGTTCTTGGTGCGGAAGCAATTTGCTTAGCTTTACATCCGTCCCAAGGTATCATTTCCAATACATCTGTGGGGCAGGCTCGTACACATTGAGTACACCCTATACATGTATCATAAATTTTTACTGAATGTGACATTGGATCTATAAATTCCAGGTTTGAACATCAAAAATTTTCAATCTGGTAGAAAATTAGTATTTATATTATAGACACCAGACGAAGCAGTGGTTTATTAAAATTTTAAGAATCAATATATTTCTAATCTGTTCATGAGAAAAAGCCAAGAGACTTTGATTTCCGTTTCAAAAATCATGATCATACGAGCCACATGTGTAAATTAAAATTGGCCGACAAACAAATTGATCAATCATTCAAATCAATATTTCAATATTCATATTTGAAATATGAATATATAAAATAAAACTAAATTATATTCATATTTGAAATATGAATATATAAAAATAAAACTAAATTAGTAATTTAATTTATTTTCGTAATATGATTAACATATTATTATTTAATAATATTATTTTTATTATTTTATTATAATATTATAATATTATACAGTATATTATTATTATAATATTTATAATATATACAGTATATGTATATTATTATATAATAACAATAACAGTATATTATTATATAATACATTAAAAATACAATAATACATTACAATACATTAAAAACATTAAAATTAAAATACATTAAATTAAAATACATTAAAATTTGAAATACATTAAATTAAATACATTAAAACTAATAAAATAACAAATAAAAACGAAATAAAAAAATTATAATACCAATAAAATGAAGACTATAATTATTTCCATTAATGGAATATGAAAGTGAAAGAATAGAAAAAGAATAGAAAATATTCCAATTTAATTTTTATTTTCTTATGCTTTATCATGTTGTGCGGTGTCTTGATTTATATGATCATTATAACTGATTATTCAATATATGATCATGATAATTATCACTAATTATTCAACAAATTCGATTGATTGATACGAGTTGATTTTCTGTTTCGATGAATCGACCGAAACAATAGCTAGACCAATAGCTGCTTCAGCAGCTGCAACAGCTATAATAAAGATTGAGAAAATGTTTCCTTTTAATTGGCGACTATCAAATATATCAGAAAATGTTACAAGATTAATATTAACCGAATTTAGTATAAGCTCAAGACACATAAGTGCTCTAACCATGTTTCGACTTGTGATCAATCCATAGAGACCGATAGAAAATAAATAAACACTCAAAAAAAGTACTGCTCGAACATCATTGACTAACTCCTTATCAATCTCGATTCATTTCAATATGAACAATTCAAGCGATTCGATTTTTTATTTATTTAGAACTTCTAATTCTAAAAACTTTTTAATTCTTTTAAAATTCTAAGTATTATTATTGGCGAGCCATAGTAATTGCACCTATCAAGGAAACTAAAGAATTATAGAAATTAGTTCAAAGGGAAGATAAAAATCTGTCGATAAATGATCCCAATTTGTTGAACGTTACTTATTAGGTCCTGTTCTATAATCTGGTTTGATCTTGTAGTCCAATAATCCGTACCATGACGTATTGGTATATAGTAATTAGTGAAAAAAGATACTTGTACAAACCAGTGAAGTGACTCCATCTCCAATGGTCCAAAAATACGATCAGTGGAATATTCTGACCCATTCATGAACATTACCGCAATATGATTAAGACATTTACGGCGCCCACATAAATAAGTAGCTGTGCGGCACTACAAAAAAAGAGTTCGAGGAATGTAGAATAAGGATATACAAACAAGAACCAATCCACGAAAAAGCAGAATAAATAGGATTGGTAAGTAATACGTACCCCCGACCCCCTGAGTATGACGGACCCCAGAATGGCACAGACTATCATTTATTTGTCCAGGTAAATCCATTATGTATAATATGTAAAAAAAAATATAATTCCAAATCATACCTTACTAAATTTCCAGTAAGAAAAGGGTTACCCCATTGTTTATTGTATATGATATGTTCCTATTTATTGTATAGAGATGTTTCCAATTGGAATTGAGAATTAACATCTTATATGGAATTATTTTTTAATAATATGTAGATAGGGATATTATCAGTTTTATATAGATTATATATAGATATTAATTTTATATATAGATATAATTATTAATAGAATACTTTTTAGATATAGATAGAATATTTTAATTTGGCCAATCCTACTACTTTTTTATCCCAAAAAAAAAAGAAAAAGAATAAAAAAAGTAGTTGAAATTGTATATTTCGAAATTCCCGTGAGAAATATATTATCAGTTTAAATCAAAGAGTGTTTCTACAATCTATAGTTAGAATTATTATTGGTAGTTAATGACACAATTATTATTTAAGAATTATTTGTAGTTCGGACCACCAAAATAAAAAAGTTTTGATCTTTTATATCAAAACAAATCTTAGTATCGGTAATCGTTCTTGAATCAAAGGTTTTATCTTTATTTATAGCTATTTTGATTTAGGTCGATTCACTACCTGTTTTTGAATTGTGTAATCCAATTACTGACATTGTAACCGCTCAAAAGCATTTATTATATTTCCATTCGTGACGATCATAATAGAAAGCTCATATTCTTCATTCTGATAACCGCTTTGTTGTACACTACTCGACCAGTTACCACAAAAAAACGCCCCGAATCAATAACCTATAATTAAGCAATTGTTTTCTTTTTCATATCTCTTTCCAATCTCCAATCACAACAGTAGATCTATTGGGCAACACGAACACATACTTCGCAGCAATACATTTAATCAAATTCAAGTCATTCGACCACGAAAACTCTCTGATAGTAATTATTCTCATAAGGATATTGATAGTTCAAGGTAACGGTTTTGTGGGGATAAGGTAATTTTAAACAACTTTTTTGAAACCAATTACCTTGCACTCGTATTGTTTGTTGACCATAATCATTAAACCCGTTACCATTGGAACCTATTTGTAGATATCCATAAGCAAATTGATTTTTTCTTTCTCTTGTTTTGAAAAGGTTATGAAATCGAGATATCGTTATCGTATTCTGGTTATTTTAGATGAAACAAGTTGGAAAGTTGTCCCATAATAGATACCCCAAAGAAATAGTAAAAAGAAATTTCCATCCAAGCTTTATAGCTGTCCATTCTCATCCTAGGTAAAGTCCATCTTGTTGTGATAGAATGAACAGAAAACAATAGCTTTAACTATGTAATAAAGATAACCAATTGTCTTCCAAAGACCCAGCCTATTTTTTTTATCGCGAAAAGCGCAGGAATGGATCTTCGGAATATATAAATTCCACCCCCCTCATTAAAGAACCGTTACGTATAACAAGAAGCTAATAGATTTAGGTACGAAGCAAGAGAAAGCCAAATCTGATACCTAATATTCGGTTTGATAACCTGCTACGAATTCCCTCCTCCGCTTCTGGTAAATCAAGGGCAATCTCTCACATTCATCTAGAAAAAATTATGCTAACTATAAATCCTATGGGGCTTGACGCCATAGTTCCCCCCCAAAAGCCATATTTTGACTGTGGCTTCAACTATATCACTGTACTTGAACGGTTAGATCTTAAGTCGTATAACATTAACTGGTTCCATGCGATTCAAAACCGTACATGAAACCCAGCTTCATACGGCTCCTCTTATGTCCACAAATACATGTAAGGCCGGTTCGATATTTATCACTCCCTTTCTTTTGGGGTAACGATAAAGATAGATCAAGATCCAAACTTAAACCAATGGAATTCCGTTTGCTTAGAATAAAAAAAGTGATTCGAATTAAATCTCATCCCTTATATATAAAAGTATTTTTCTTGTTCGTAATACTCCAGCCCTTCAATAAATCTCGTTCTATAAGAAATCTAAGAATTTAAAGAATTGGTAATTGGTCCATTAATTGTGATAACATTCCACCCATATGGGGGGAAAAAGAATAAAGAAATAACATATCTTTTTTTATCATTCGATTATTACATTCGATTTATTATTCCATTTCTTTTTGTTCCTGTCTTCTCTCTCAGAAGATGTTACTTGCAAAAATACAAAAAAAAAAGAATACGGGATAATTCGTTCTGGTGAGTTCATTTATTTATCAGGATAGGAGTATACTCTAGATCGGAAGCGAAGGGAAGTACGGCTTGATCATTTCTACCACTTAAATCCCTATTTTTATTCGTTATTCATTTTTTTATTTTTTTTTATAATTTTTTTTTTTTTTTATGTATAAATATCCTTCTTTTTTTATACCTTACATTATCTCTATTACTAATCCTTTTTGTGCACTTTGTGTTCTAACCGTCCACTGATTTTTGATTGATCTACGGCATGTAATAATACAGACAGTAATGACAACTCCATCATTTATCTTTACCCCGCTTCAAGATATGATGACTAATGAAAGAATCTTAATCTTGGGTACCGTTTACACTGCTTATGTTTACTTCAATTTTATTCTTGTACATATGAAATGAGATTTTATCTTCTTACTGCAAACTTGCTAAGGTTGTTTGTTTCACTCATATAACTATCTGGTTTAACTCATTGACCCGAATGATGAATAAAAATAAATACCTATTCAATACTTAACTTCAACTTCTTTCCTTTACTTCTATGGAAAAAGTTAAAGTTCATGTTCAACGAATCACACGTAGAGATATTGATAACACACAGAGAGTTAATGGTATTTCATACTATAATTGAGGCAGCAGCTGTATACCACCTGAAAGATATTTATTACTCGATCCGTAGCCGACATAGAAGCCCAATAGGAGCAATACTTGAAATGGCGACCCCATAAAAAACCCCTAATAACTGAGACGTCTAAATATCGATACCAAAAGGATTACTTAAAATAACTTTATATAATTGAATACCACTATAACGGTCCAATAACTAAACAAACGAACACTCCTCTCGATGGGAGAAGGTCTTTCTTTAAAAAGTAGTTTAGTTCCATCTGCATGAGCTTGAATAATTCCCAAGGGGCCGGCATATTCAGGTCCCAATACGTTGTTGTATCGCTGCAGAATATTTCCTCTTTCTAACCACCCAACTTTAACTAGTACCCCTATGTAATTCCCATAATAAGGTCAAAATGGGTACAAAAAAAAGATCATATGGATCCATATACTTCGTTTAGGATTCCGATATAGAAAACAGCATTGATAGTTTGTACTTCTTCGTATCAATTATCATTTCACGATCAACCTCTCCCATAATGATATCTCAACTACCTAGTATCGTCATGATATCAGCCAATTTCATTCTTTTAACTACTGAGGAAGAATTTGCAAATTTATGAAGCCGGGGGGAAAAAGAACGAATTTTCCTCTCCAAGGAAAACACTATTATCTCCTATCAAATAATTCCTAATTCCGTCCCCCTTTGGGGGCTTCTACTCTCTACGTAAAGTTTTCTTGTTTCGTCGACAATTTCACAATTGGGTGAAGGTTTTTTTACTAATAAAGCTATTTCACAATCATTCCATTCGGAATTTTTTGCTCTATCACAGCGTCGGACTTCTAATCTCATAGGGTCCTCCAGGAATTCCTTTCCTAGAGCCCTGTTGAATTATTTTTATAATTCCCTCATTTTCACCGATTCGTAACTAAATAACGATCTAACGATCTCCTTCTTTTTGCCATTGGACTTCCCAATCGAATTCATTGTAACAACTCATAATTATCAATTTTACGAAGCGCCCATTGGTGTTCCAGAAGCTCGTAACATCGGTCCTGATAAACCCCAATTTATTGCTTCCTCTACACCAATAATTGCCCACTCCTTCTACTCCTCCACAAAAATGGGATTTCGCGTATGCAGTTTTATTGATATTCAACAATTCCTGTTAAAAAATAATCGCAAAAATCCAAACATTATCTATCCGCCATAAGTAATCGGCAGCTACTCCTTCCGATGCGGAATATTATGCATCCTTCGCAATCCTGTGCGGCTTCGAATAAATCATATATCAATTCTCTCTCTCTGAAAATAGAGAAAAGGGAGTCTGGCGCGCCGATATCCGCCTAACAGGCCCAAGCCATAACGAAATGAGTAGCTATACGCTCGCTCCAGCATATTACTCGATAATAGCCTGCCCTTTTCGGTCTGAACATTTTCCAGTTTGTTCTGGTGCATTTAACCGTTATTGCATCTGTGAACATAGTAGCTAATATCCCAACGTGTTACATAGCAGATATGCTATAATTGTCGGTTTTGCCGCTATTTTTTTCCATCCCTTCTGTGTAAATGCCCAATATGTGGCACGGAGACGTGTTCACGTCATAACATCTTCACCATCGAATGTAACGTCAGTCGACGACACATGCTTGATGGGTGGTGACAGGACCCATATTACTATCATGAAATCTTTTTTTTTGTAGGCCGGTACCGTCATATCTTTTCTTCTTAATTCATTTTTCATGAATTCCTCAAAAAAGTAGCTTTCCATCAATAAAAAATCTATAACTACTATACTATTCAAAAAACGTTTAATTACGTTTTTGGCTCCCGAATATCCAACTGGTCATTATTTCTTATAACGCGCTCTATTTTTCTTTGACAATAGCCCGCAACTTGACGTTTTCCCCTCAGAATTTTTTGTAGACCTCTTTGTGATAAAAAATCTCTTTTGTGCAATTCCACATGTGAATTAAGTCTTCGTATCTGATTGGTGAACCTAATACTTGAAATTCCCAGTAACCCTGTTTTTCTTCTTTTCTCTTGTGGAAGAGTGAAATGAATGATTTTTTGACCATAACTTTTTTTAAATCTTTTCTTTTCATTTCTTTTCCAGGCCTGGATTTTTACCGATCAGGAAAATAAAGAATACTTTATTATATTATTTCAATTTTTTTGATCTAGTCCACGCAAAAATTTAGATTATCCGTTTCTATCTAAATCCATTTTCCATTTGATTTAGATAGAAAAGAAAAGGATAATATATTAGAAAAGGATAATATAATTTCTGCATTTACGAGAGAATGTTTCTTTGCACCTAAAAAGATTCTGTAATTTCTTTCTAGATTCAATTGTACTTGATAGACAAGTAAAGACGTTATCATGTAACCAAGAACGTAACACACCATATGCGTACATCTTTCGGTTTTATTTACTGAAACGGCATGTGATATATATGAAATATCTATTAAATAATTCGTGAATCGTGGATACATACGTATCCTTGACATACTGAAACGACTACCATTATTGGTATCAAACCATAGCGATTCTACAAGCTAACATCTCTAATCGGTAATTGGGCAAAGAACCAATTTGCATTTACTTAATTTATTTAATCGCGATTAACGTTTGCCCTTTCAATTTCAAAATTGTTCAGAGTTTCTATTTTGTTTTCGTGCAAAATACTGGATTTCTAATTCACAATATCCCGATTATTCGAGTTGAAACAAATTAGAATTCTCAATTCTCACGAACTCTAGGATATAGATATTTTCAGGAACAAAGAAAGTATAATGATCTTGATCCCCATTCACACAATATATTGTCCATTCGTCCGTGGATTTTTTTAAAATTCTTCTTAAAAAAAAAAAAGAAAAAAAAAAATCAACATATCTTTTCTTTATGTATTTTCTATTAATTTGGGTGTTTACTCTTATCGACCAATGACATACTTATGGTTTTGATATATAATGCATTTTCCAATCCCTTCTTAAAGCTAGACGAATTGGTTCGATAATTAATATTCCCCTTTTTATTAATTCTGTAAGAGCTTTATCTTTCTGAATCAGCATTAATCCAGATGTATCTCTCCCTCTTTGAATCGAGGATATAGTATTTCCCTTGGATTTATCAATTAAGTGAGACCAATAGATCCTAACATTATTAAAATTTTTTTGATTCAAGGGGGCCCCTCTTAATTGAAAAATAAAAAATTTTTTCAGGAACAAATCTAGTTCTCCTTCCAGCTGATGC